>JAMPIV010013290.1:590000-782500 GCA_024509875.1 Oreohelix idahoensis
TTTATATTTTATGAGAAACAGAAAATAATAAATAGTGTCACATATTTAGGGTAGAGTCGCTTCTACACGCCATTTCTAATAATTGGGTGATTTCCCCTGACCAATCGGATAGCTCAGATTTACCCCGGGGAAAGTGGAACAACGACGCCATTTTGGCAGTAGAATGAAAGAGCGCAACTCAAGAGGTCGTATCTGGTCCAGCTCTACATATTTCTTAGTTTGAGAAAATCAAACTTCAACATTTCTTATAAAATGTGTATTTCAGGACATTGAGTGGTTATATATATATATATTTCTTACTGGCGTAAGTAGTGACAATCGTTAAATATGTATTTTGAATAGAGCTCCCAACCCTAGTCGCAGCAGAACTAGGTTCGAGGATTTGAGTCAATTTGCAAAAAAATAGTCTTACACCTCAAACCATGTAGAGTAGAAAATATTCTTGTGTTGGAAAGCATTTAACTCAAGGAATGTTTATGATTATAAAGAAATCAAGGACAAATCTGAGGAGATGGGTAAATGTCGTCGAACCTAAAATAAGACTGTAACTTAAAAGAAGGAACACGGTGGAATGAGAAGGTTCGCCATATTTGACAATTGAGTAGGCCTACGAGACAAGGATGCAAAAAGGGATTTTTGCATCGATGAAAGCATCTGATGAGATGATAGAATTTTAATATACTTATTATTGTAAAAATGTTCTGAATTCCAGACTTTGTTGAAATTTTAAGTTTCATGCTGAAAGATATTAAAAGTTTTGCATGAAATCGAACGCTGTTGAAAAGGTGAACTACTACAGTCTTGAGATCTAGATAAGAAATCTATCCATTTCAATTAAATTCGCTACATCAACACCTAAGAGAAGAAAATCGAACCTGGTAACACAAATTTAAGAGAGAAATCTAAATCTCTGGTGATTAGGCCAGTTAAACATCTGCTCTCTGTAAAATAAACTGAAAATACTGCATATACCGGCACTGCCACATGAAGGTAATATGGTGCCGTTCCAGTCCTAAGGAACACCTGCCCCGGCTACATAATGTAATATGGTGCCCGTGACCACTTCTCTTTGATAAAGCGAATAACTAGCGATCATAGACCATGGACGATTTACTACAAAATTTTCAACAGCTGGGTGTGGAACAACAACAACAACAACAACCACAGAACCAACCCGTAAATACACAACCACTGCAGCCCCAGGACAGACAAAATATGGAAGGACCAACAATAATAGCGCTACGGCAAATTACTGAAACCCTACAGAAAAATGACAACTACGCGAAATTCACACAGGTTAGATCCATTGTTCAGCCGTTCGATGGAAACAAGAAAAAATTCAGAAGATGGTTGTCCGACATGGAAAAATTTGCGGCACTAGCAGAGGCAACAACGGATGAAGAGAAAAAGAAAATCGCTCTGTTAGGTTCTGATTCGTACGTGACTGATTTTTTAAGAAGGAGGTCCCAGCAGTACCCCACAGAAACCTACGAGTCCCTAAAAAAAGAGCTCACCCAGAGATATGGGGAAATCATAGACAAAATGCATGCTTGGTCAGTCCTTAGAAGCATGAAACAGGAAAGAGATGAATCGGTACAACTTTTTGGAGATCGATTCCTCAATATGGCAGAAGAGGCATTTTGCGGAGAAATCCCTACCACACCTGATGTAGAAATACAGTTAGTGGGGATATTTGCCGATGACCTTAGAGCGGAAAATATCAGAAGGCATCTTATTAGAAAAGACACCAAGACTATTGCTGAAACAATCCAAGCAGCAATACAGGAGGAAAATCTTCACCGAAGGTTCCAACAAAGAGCAGGTAGGGAACCCCGACCAGAATATAGGGACTATGATGAGCATGAGCCTATGGAAGTTGACCATACCAGGAGGCAATGGACTCGCCCACGACAACGAGATGATAGGCCCCGCAATTATAGACCCCCCACACAGAGGCAAAACGACGTCAATAATGTCAGTACAAACGGATGCTTCACATGCGGTAGGCTCGGACATGGTTACAAGTCCTGTAGAGCAAATTACAATCATGCACCATTTAGAAGAAGAGGTTACCAACCACAACAACCCGCACCACCCCCACGTGATTACACCAGAAATCAGTATACCAGAGGCGCACCTCAACCCCTCATGCGTCAGGGAAACGGCCGCGCCACTCACTAAACAGGACCGTTAGTGAGGGCAACAATCACAGAAACTGGTCCAAAACAAAAGAAACAGACATTGATACAGCTAGTTCCATTGAAACCAGTGTTGCGGATAGTACATTATTTGTACCAGTCAGCTCCAGCGTCAAACGCGCCTATAAAACAGAATCTGATGACTCAATCCCTAGCAACAAAATTCCGCGTATACAGCACAACTATATCAGACGAAAGATTCTGAAGAAACGCAATCATGTTCCAAAACCAAGCCGAGAAGTGTTAGCCTCATCTCAACTAGTCAAAAACAACAGTGTGCAAATTACTGTGCCCATTGTAACCAGTGCTAACGTTCAGCACAACCAGGTCAGAAGAAAAATCAAGGCGAAACATATACCTGCCTCAAAACCAACAGATGGTCCAGCCATACAAACCCTAACCACAGTAAAACCATCATCGCAATCAAATGATGTTAAGCCATCACCGCATTCGTCAATGTCCTCGGTGTCCCAACAATCAGCAAATGCAGTGTCGTCGCCTATCACACCCGTCACCACTGCTACTCAGTATGATGCTCGCCTAAGCAGTCGGGACATTGCAAGGTTAGAGATGGTGAAGGAACTAGCGAAGCTGTTCTGAAAAACACGCCCAGGTGTTTTATATGTTCGCAAATCCGAACACGGTCAACGCATATGTGAACAAACCTTTTTAACAATGTACTAACTCTCCCCATGTACTCTATTTTCAGTTTTTGACAGTTCAAATGACTTGCTTACAGACTAACATGTCAAAGCCTCACTGAGAAAGTTATTTTTTCCAGCCTTAGAATACTGATGCCCAGAAAGAAATCAAGACCAGCACACGGAGGATTTTCTTTAGATAGCATAATTGTGAAATAAAAATGTTAAAACAATTGATAACACACGGTGTTACGAGTTTACAGACACCCTTATTTAGTTACATACATTTTCTTAATATTTAGAATGCTACACAACTTTACCTATAACACATGTGTCACACTATTCTGTTGTAACATTCATCTCCACTTTTGTAACTGATCATATTCCACGCTCCATTCACCAGCATTTTCATGCAGACACTTTACACCAGTAGTTTTTTTTTCTTACCTCATACTAATATTTCTTTGATCTATATTATGCTAAACTCCTTGATATCTGCCACATTGATCAATCATACTGTTCCTACTAATTCATACCCAAAACTAGTATTGTAGGTTATGCTATTTTTCTCCACAGGATTATTTATTTTCAAATGTACATTATTATTTTAGACCCAGATGTATATTAGTACTGTCAAGAATTTTAAACATTCTCCTAAAGAGATTCCATATCCCAACCTTGACTCTCTATAGTAAGATTTTCTTCACTCCACTGTTACAACATCTTTAACTTACTATTTTTCCATTCCACTATATTGAGACGACATTCTAGACTTGTGATTTTTTAAAATCCCAATCATATTCATTCCTTGGAATTACAATCATGTTGTAATCAGGAGATCCTTGATGTACCCTTTCCTCGCCACTTATTGACAACAGATAATGCTACAACATTCCTTCTATTCTAACCTAAACTATTACTTGCAACCCTATTGGTTAGGATTTACTATTAGAATATCTAGTGTTTAGTGAATTGATTTTTTATCATTCTTTAGTACTTGTGATACAAACAGAAAAGACATAAAAGAAAAAAAACAATTAGAATGTTTTTTTTATATAAGATGCTATATGTTTATATGCCACCCACACACATTTTGATGATGATAAGACAATATTGTAAAACATTGACTGCCCTGAGGGTAGCAGATGAAGAAGAAAATAAATAAATCACCCTATGCCACTCATACCCCACCAGCTTGATCCCTGATATTCCAACAATATTTTGTTGATATCACAAGTACCCCAATGACATTTGTGCATGCTGATTTTCTGCAAATGAACAATCCCTTGAGAGCATTAGTATATGCTAACCCCAGATTGAACAAATTGCACCTATTTGTTGATGATGCCTTTGCCCATGTTAAAGAAATAGCATTTGCACATGCTGACCTAGCAAATGAAATACCCCATTACCGCACGATAACCACTAATGACACATGAGATGAAGAAGCAACAGGTTATGTATGATGAAGATGACATTTTATATTAAGGTGAAACTTTATGTTGTCACAGCTGAGATTTTGTTGTAATGTTTATGCACAAAATCCCCCACATTAACATTGGAGGAGGAATAATCTTAGTCTTTCGTGGTTACGAGATAAGACAAGGATATAATAGAATATTTGATGAATACCATGGAACAAATCAGAGCAGATGATTGTTGCACATATGAGGACCATATTTGAAGTCATTATTGAAGGATTATCAGTAGAGAGACACAAATGAATTATGATAATCCCATGGAACCACAGGTACTAAGGACACAAAATGGAGATTAAATAATGGAGAAAAAAAATAATGACTGAATAATTGCTACGCCCAGAGGTAAAGGAAATAGAGATGCATCCGCATTTTGGAGAAGATATCTCTTTGATTTTTGCTTATTGCCTTTGTAATATGAACATTGTTGTATAACAAATGACTATTCCTTATCACGAATTACAGAATGTTGTAAGATAGTTGGAATAAATTGACAATTTAAAATACTCATAACATACCCAGAATTACAGGAGAGAAAATAAATAAATGATTGATGAAAGTGGACACACTGAGATTTGCTCACCCCGAGGATATTGGAAAAAAAAAAAAATAATGTTATCCCAAGGACAGACATGTCACAGATATATCATGGAGATACTATGAAAAAAAAAAAAAAAAAAAGAATATCTAGATTAGAAATGCAGCAAACTTGGTCAAGGACACCATGAAATAGACCCCCGCCCCACACTTAAGATAACTGACGGATGAGATTTTTGAATTATAAGTACCATAAGTCACCCATCTGGCTGTAGTCAGCGGATGTTACAGGCACCACATAACTCTGACTAACCCTCGACCAGCGAAGGCAGAGTTGGTGTCGAAATTTTGCACATATGTAAAAAGACATGTTTTTGTTCATGTTTTAGTAAAGTCTAGACATTTATGTTAATATACACTGTATGCAAGGATAACCAGAAATAATATGGATAAATAGTAGTCAGAGTGCCAGGAACTTTGTCTTACGAGAATATTGTAGATTCCTCACGATCAATTGATTATTTTCTTCCTTTCTATGTCACATTTTTTTTTGAGTGATGACCCCAAAATTTTTTTTTCATCTCATATTGTCAAAAGTTCTTACATCTCAGTTGATAGTTCCATAAATAATTGTTTGATGTGTTTTGCATAAAGGTATTGCTAGATAAGGTACATAGGGAGTTACTAAGGATGAATTCTCAAGATAACAGGAGGACTAGAATAGATACAATGATATTGGAACACCATAAATGATACATTGGTGTTATGAAAAAAAAAAATTAGACAAATATAAATTGTATACAAGGATGCCTCGAGAGTGACAACATGCATACATATTGTCAAGAGTATAAGCAGTTGTCTTAAAAGAGAAAATAAAGTAATACGGAACCCAATGTAGAAAATTCATGATGATTTGGAAACTATATTTTTCTTTTCCCTTATATTTCATAATATGATAGTAACACATTCGTCTATTGGTTGCTGAATAATTTGATGTTTGAAAATTGATGTATGGTAAGTCAAAGAAGATCTTTGAAGAATAAATATATATATAGAATAATATTTCTAGGGAAGAGTTCACAAAAAAAAAAAAAAAATACTGTATTGACAGAAAAGAAGGAATGATTAGAAATAACTGACTAATGGACAGGATCACCACCAGACGTACGGATATTGGAAACAAACATCACATAGTTTAGAAAAAAAAAAAGGAATGTAATATAGAACATTTTTTTCTACAGTGACGGACTTAGAACGAATTTATACACTTACCATTTGGAAAATGTCAATAACCAGAAACATTCAGATAAATAAATAAGGATAAGCCATGAGGTTTTAATGCTTTTATTGTGAAAAATGATTACTTATAAAAATGATGCTGGTCGTATTATCGTCTGATACATATGCATATTATGTTTAGAGATGTTTTCTACATGTAATAATGAGCAAGTGGCTCATTCACAAAAAAAAAAAAAAAAAAGAAGAAGAAGATGATGAGTACCCATGAAAACATTGGCTATTCTATGAAAGTGGATTGCCATTACCATAGGAATTAGAGATTTTGGACATTTCTTGGAATATTGCAGAGTACTTGGGAAATAGAATAAATAAGTACGCCAGAAAAAAAAAGATTTTTTTTTAGTACTTGCAGGCTTTTAATATGGAGCAAATAACAGTACAGAAAAGAGATAACACCCCTACCACATCCAAGAGAATGTAATCAACTATATTTTTGAATGAAATGTAATAGATTATGATAATCCAGCCAAGTTCTGCAAATAAGATAGTTTATTGTTCATTCCCCAGTGTTGCCACTCGTCACATTTTTTTTTAGTGATGACCTTATGAGTGTTTTGCAGATTTTGTTGGGCAGTGTTGCCAATTTGTAAATCTGGTGAAAAATATTATGATGTGATGAATAAGTTACACTTTTTGAAGTTGATGTCCACTACTAGTTTTTTTTTACATAGCAGACGACCTCATATAGACATAGGACCCCAGTATAGGAATTAGATTAAATTTTTTTGGAAATATTTTTGGACTTAGAAAAATTTTTGAACTTTAAATTTTTCTGAAAAATTTTTTTGAACTTAGAAATTTTTGGGGATGGATTTTTGTTACTGATAGTACTCAAATGTCTCCCTACGGGATACATTTGCGGAGCCCCGGGATCTATATGTGGCCGTGTACATAGTTGTTCCTTTGGAAACAGACTATATTCTTACAAGACAGAGGAAGCACAGACCACCCCATAATTTTATATTTTATGAGAAACAGAAAATAATAAATAGTGTCACATATTTAGGGTAGAGTCGCTTCTACACGCCATTTCTAATAATTGGGTGATTTCCCCTGACCAATCGGATAGCTCAGATTTACCCCGGGGAAAGTGGAACAACGACGCCATTTTGGCAGTAGAATGAAAGAGCGCAACTCAAGAGGTCGTATCTGGTCCAGCTCTACATATTTCTTAGTTTGAGAAAATCAAACTTCAACATTTCTTATAAAATGTGTATTTCAGGACATTGAGTGGTTATATATATATATTTCTTACTGGCGTAAGTAGTGACAATCGTTAAATATGTATTTTGAATAGAGCTCCCAACCCTAGTCGCAGCAGAACTAGGTTCGAGGATTTGAGTCAATTTGCAAAAAATAGTCTTACACCTCAAACCATGTAGAGTAGAAAATATTCTTGTGTTGGAAAGCATTTAACTCAAGGAATGTTTATGATTATAAAGAAATCAAGGACAAATCTGAGGAGATGGGTAAATGTCGTCGAACCTAAAATAAGACTGTAACTTAAAAGAAGGAACACGGTGGAATGAGAAGGTTCGCCATATTTGACAATTGAGTAGGCCTACGAGACAAGGATGCAAAAAGGGATTTTTGCATCGATGAAAGCATCTGATGAGATGATAGAATTTTAATATACTTATTATTGTAAAAATGTTCTGAATTCCAGACTTTGTTGAAATTTTAAGTTTCATGCTGAAAGATATTAAAAGTTTTGCATGAAATCGAACGCTGTTGAAAAGGTGAATTACTACAGTCTTGAGATCTAGATAAGAAATCTATCCATTTCAATTAAATTCGCTACATCAACACCTAAGAGAAGAAAATCGAACCTGGTAACACAAATTTAAGAGAGAAATCTAAATCTCTGGTGATTAGGCCAGTTAAACATCTGCTCTCTGTAAAGTAAACTGAAAATACTGCATATACCGGCACTGCCACATGAAGGTAATATGGTGCCGTTCCAGTCCTAAGGAACACCTGCCCCGGCTACATTATCTATATACATATACTTGCACGTATACCCGACGTTGCACGAGTAAAGAATAGGAACTGAACGTTTAATAGCTTTTTCGTCTGTTAAAAAAGATATAAGACTTGATTAATTACGTGTGTATATGTTTTTATTCAAAGTGACAAGGCAAGCTTGGATCTCATCTGCTTTTTTTCCTTTTGGAATGAGTGGTAGAGTTTGCCAAAAGTCACCAGACAACACATCAGTTACTCCTCCCATTGGAGAATCAGTAATAACCGTATCTTCTTTGGCAATTGGAGCTGTATTGTATATTTCACCAATGTAACCAATTTACCTGTGGCCTAATGGATATGAACGCAGTTTCATGATCCAGATATACCAGGTTCGAAACCTGCTGCAGGCGGTTTGGTAGCAGATCGCTTTGTGTGGATTTTTAACAATGGTATAAGCGCCGTACCGTTCAGAAAGCAATGGCAAACTACTGAATGAAAAAATTGCCTAGAAAAATCAAAAACAGCCAATAAAAGCTGGGGTTGATTGCCACGTCCTGTAAAGGATAAGCAACTAACTAACCAATTTACATTTCTGGGTATCTTAACTGAGTTTGATATTTAAAATGTTCTGTATTTCATTCATAGTGCTAGTGGGTGAACAACTTTACTTGTTCTAAGTAGAATGGCAAAAAGATATCTAAGGCTTCTAGCTGTGTGTGAAAATTAAGCCTCTGACAAAGTTGCATCCCAATGGGTGTCATTTTCTAACAATCCTCGTTTAAAACAAGACTCTATGTATGTGGCACAAATAAAATTATCTACAGTCAGAAGAGCTTCAAATGAAGTGGCACCTCTAACTTCATGAAGGAGCAGCCTTAAAAAGAAGCACTCATGTTGACTGGGATGGACAGTGTAGACTATAGCAGTATCAAATCTTATGCCAGGATAACTTCCTTCTTCGGTACCTCTTTTTCTTCGACTCCATTGCTTCTTGCTCCATGTGTAGTATGATGGTAGCTGATGGTACAACAATGTTCTAGCAACGAGATCTTGCTGACATAGTTTGAAGAAAGATGTAATTGTACTGTCTGTTGGTGCTAATGCTTGCTGTGCAGCAGTTTCTGCAGTAAAGTAAACCCTTGGCCATTCTCCAAGTGGACGGCAAGTTTTTGGATGGTTGGATGCCGTTCATGAATGGGAAAGCCAAAAATTCACCAGAAAGCTTCATTGCTGCTTATGTATCGACCCATCTTGTATTGACTGAGTTCATTACGGACATTTATCTCCTCAAGTGCAAACTTAGCAGCATCGGAGCCTTTGGTGACGTACTTGCACACATATTTAATTGCTTTAACCGAGTTGCAAAATTCAACATTAAAGTGGGCATTAAATCAAATACTTCGTTCGAAAACTTAAACGGAATGACAAAAACAAAAAAACTGTTCGAAAACGAATTATAAAAAAAGAAGGCAAATCCACTGATATTTGACTCTAAAATTAAGGTTAAGGGAAACAATACAATTAATGTCTAACTTTCATTAACAAAATAACTTGTTGCGTCCCCTGAATTAACTTATCAAAAAGACAGATACAGGTTCTAAAATATGGATTAGATATTTTGTTTATCGGTTTAACTCTTAGTAACGCACTCAAAATCCAAGTTTTTAGGAGCTCATTTTAGTGAGTAAATTTAGAGACGCGACTGCCACTTCAAGTGGTTTCCCGTATTTTTAGGCCAAACAGTAAGCCACTTTAAATGGCTTGCCGCATACCAAGGCCGTAGATGCAGGGTTTGGTGAAAAACATTTGTGGGGAAATTATACTGTACCAAATAGTGCATTAAACATTTTGTGTATTAATCCCCCCCCCTCCCCCCGCCCCCCTCTCCCCCCCCCCTCCAACCCCGCCTTTATTAAGTCCTATCAACGGACCTGCCGCCTACTAAGAGTTAAGGCCTGAGTACTGTGAATATTATGGTACGTGTGATGGAATGTATGCAGATATAATTTAGAAGTATGTAGACTTCACAGTGACAATCATACACCTCCACCATTTAGCTCGTACTCTAGGGGACAGCGCATGGTAGATAACTTAAATTGAACGCCAAGTTAAATTTCGAGCACGTTCTATCTATCTATCTATCTATCTATCTATCTATCTATCTATCTATCTATCTATCTATCTATCTATCTATCTATCTGTCTATCTGTCTGTCTGTCTGTCTGTCTGTCTGTCTGTCTGTCTGTCGGTCGGTCGGTCGGTCGGTCGGTCGGTCGGTCGGTCGGTCCATCCATCCATCCATCCATATATATATATATATATATATATATATATATATATATATATATATATATATATATATATATATATATATATATATATATATATATATATATATATATATATTGTGGTGGGTTTTGATGTTATTAATTGTTGTTGTTATGTTTACTTAGTGTACTGAATGAGGTCAGCTGTGAAGGTCCCTGAGGATAACAGTTTATGTGAGTTTACAGAGTACCTTGCTACTACCACCTACGACCTCAATCAGACTTATTCTTGACTAGTATGTCTGATAGCTACGTCTAATGTCTAGGGTAATGAAATGTGGTGTGCTGGTAATTAAATACACAAACACACACACAAACACTAATATTAATCTCTATAATCAAGTCAATTAACACTGTGTTTAAATTTAGAAATTACAATTTTTTTAAAATTTATTTTGTCCTGAACCAAGATTTTTCTTATGGTCAGGACTTTTAAATCAATATGAATCAATTTCAATAGAAGTACATATAATCGAGTAAACACATGAAAGACGTGTACATATACATAATTTAAATTTGCTAATATTGGTACTAAAACTAAAAGTCTTTAGGAACTAGTGCTGGATGGCGGGTCGGGGTATTTGCATCATACCCAGTCTTTATTTAACAGTGTTCATTTGCTCTTTAAACAGGATTAATGGTGGAAAAGTTTCTTAATACACAATGGAGTTTCTATTATATTATATTCGTTAATGAATCTCAGCAGGCCAGGTCTTTAATACTTATCTGGCCTGTGATGATTGAAGAAAGTTGTTCCTTAGGCCCACTCCTCACATGCTCTGAGGTAGTATGGTAGGCATCTCATTTCATACAGTGATGTACTCTTCAGAACATCTGGCACTAGCACAGTGCCAGACCAAGAAACTCTGAAACCACAAAATTAGGCTAGGTCTTAACATAATACCTAATCCACCATGTTTACAAGCATTAATACATTGAAATAAAAGACAGGGTCAGATTTCTCTGACCGACCCAGCACATTTACATCAATGCTGTTATCAAGTAGCACTATTTTCCCATTCCTCTCCTCTACGGACTGCACTGCATCTGAAATATTTTCATTTATCTCTTTTTTCCATATAATAAGGTGGGTGATATGTTTCCACCTGACCACCTGAAAAGAAACATCTGTATTCTACATTTCTGATAGTTTATCATATTTTAATTCATCCTCTAGACCCTGGAACAGTCGGCTGGTAACCTAGAATAAGTACTCACTTGTTGTAATCATTTTTCATTATATGGCAGTATCACTCACTCAGAATTGTTAAATAAAAAGGTTAATAACTTCTGCCTTACCACAATTCAAAATGAAAACACACAGGTACGTTAAAAATAGCACAAACTCAGCTGAGCTGCTGGCTAGACTAGGGCGTCCTACTACTATTAGCACATATATTCAATGGACGACAAACTTCTTAGCCTCAACGATCTGCTTGTATGGACAGTCTTCAACAAAATGGCAACGAGCCGTCCAATTTTCTAATAATCTTAACTGTGTTGACCAATCAAATTGGAAAGCCAATCTTTTTAAATTTAAAATTTTACACTAAGGTCCAAATTTGGTCCAATGTGTAGTGTATTTCTGTCGGTCGGTCTGTCCGAACTTGTCATTTCCCAAAAATGGACTTGGTTTTGGGCCCAACTACAAAAAACTATTCAAATTTTCTCTCACTCACTTCTTAGATTTCTACTGCGAAGATATTTTTAGATTCTATCCGCCTTGTCTCCCCCTTGTTTACATGTAATCTTTTACTGCCTTCGTCTCAAGGACGCGTCAAAATGTAACTTTAGTGAATGCAAAACTAACATCTGTTTGCTAGTCTGCCACTGAACAAATCAGTCTTTTGTCAATAACTTCCATGTTATCTGTCCGTCCTTTTATTTGAAAGCATATTATTTATCAGGAAAAGATAAGCTCTTAAACTAGCTAACTTTTGTGATTCTAAACTTATTAATAAGGAATTCCATATTTTTTCCATGTTATCCAACCTATTCATGTCTTTTTGCACTAATTTCAAGCTAAATACGAGATTCTCCCGTGGTACGTGGGAATTACGTCATTCTAAATAAGAGCTAAGTCTGTTTTCGTGACTCAATTGGCTACATGTTCTTACTTTTACATCGTATTTCAAACACTAACTACAAGTTCGCGCGTATGCTAGGCTTTGATTCAAACGCGTGCAGACGGCATCATTTTTTTCTTCCCTCCTTTTCTTACTCCGTCTGAACGAATAGGCCTTTCTAGTCCCCATGTTATAAATAGTTTTTTTCCAATGACACTAGAAAACGAGGGTACGGTCTACCAAAATCAACGCGCTTGTGGCGTGGGCGAAGAAGCAGCAGCGTATCTTAACTATATTTTATCCCTACATTTTATTTTAACTTTTATATTTATAATGGAGGATTTTATCGCTGTATCAATGTATTTCACCACATATATACTACTCGTCAAAAGTCAAGGGCCACTTAGAAAAACCTTGGTTGAAACCATGAAACAAATCTGATATAAACGTAATTGGTATCAGTCGAAACGGTATTTATTGAATACCGAATTGACATGTCACGTAAAGAAATGGAAACGCACATTCAAACGCAATGAAGCTGTGAATTGTGTCACCCACCTTTTCAAAAGTCACACAATAGATATTGGACAAATAGACATTTCAAAATCGGGTATGACCACCGTTTGCAGCAAGGCATTCAAGACAGCGTAGACGCATCGAGTCCACAAGGGTCCGAAGAGTATCCTGAGGAATATTCCTGAAGCAGAAATGCAGTCAGCTGTGCAACATCCATTGGCAGGGGGTGATTTGTTGACAATCTTCGACCAAGGACATCCCAGAGGTGCTCAATCGGAGAAAGGTAAGTTGAATGAGCGGGCCACGCCATCCTGATGATCCCATGTTGCTGAATAAACTCATTCACCACACGAGCTCGATGGGGTCGAGCGTTATCATCTTGGAGGATGGCATTACCACCTATGGCCTCTAGAGCAGGCTGAACAATTGGTCTCAAGATTTCGTTCTGGTATCTTGGGCCGGTCAAGTTGCCTTGGATGATGTAGAGTGGGGTCCTGCCGTGTCTGTAGAAGCCTCCCCAGACCATGACAGAACCCCTACCATAACGATCCACCTCTCGAATTGTGTCATCAGTAAATCGCACTCCTGGTCGTCTCCAAACTCGAATCCTGCCATCATTGAATGACACAGTGAAGCGAGATTCATCAGTGAAGAGAACTTGACTCCATTGTTGCCTTGTCCATCGGATGTGCTCGCGACACCAAGCAACACGGGCTCTGCGATGAGCAGGAGTAAGAGGGATTCTAACTGCAGGACGTCGAGCAGCCAGTCCAAATTCATGTAAACGTCTGCGAATGGTGCTTTGACTGACGTTAACGTTTAGTTTGTCTCAGCTGACATCTTAGAGTGGAACAAGTCACTGTTCGATGGCGCAGGGCTGACAACAAGAGGTACCGGTCATCATGTATATTGGTGCATCTAGGGCGACCTGGCCGGTTGCGATCCTCCAAACTTCCTGTGGCCTGAAATCTCTCCAAAATTCTTTGGATAGTAGAGTGTGACACTGCAAGGCGTCTAGCAACCTCACGGACAGATAAACCACTTTCAACCCACGCAATAGCCCTCATTCTTTGTAAGGTGTCAAGACTTCTTCTCGGTGGCATGGTTTTAGCAAGTGATGAAACTACCCTAAGTCTGCTGATTGTAAAACAAATTAAGTGTGAACTCTGTTCACGAAAAGTCGCCATTGCACGTGGAATGTCAATCAGCACGTTTACTTGACCTGTTTGATTTCGTACATATAAACTGGATCAACAATTATTGTTTAGTGTAAAATAGCATACAACAAATTTAATAGTCAATTAGTTCAACAAGTTAAAATAAGATTAAATGGGGTGAAAGTTATATTAAATTTTTCCTCATTGAGGTTTTTGTAGGCGTTAATAATGTCCGTATTTTTGCTGTAGCCTGTTACATAAAACGTAGCTCCAGAACAGTCCTGCAGCTGTAGTTTCCGTCACTTCGTGGTGATGAGGGCACTTCTTCACTCAATTTGTCCGATTTCGGTGGTTGGTGGTTATGCTCTACTCTCACACTAGCGGCGTCATTACCACAGTCATCTGGTGGCTTGTATCCACAAACTGTGGCAGATAGAAATAAATGCCTTTTGCTGAGTACATTTGTTCTTCGCAAACTAACAGGCCCATTGTCATGCGCTCCACCCACCAATATTAACCTCTCAGAAGAATTAAATTCCCGAGCACACAATGTAACTCAGGGAATATGATGAAAATTCACCAATATCCTTCTGGGTGTCAACTGGGATATTGCGTCTGGAGTACATGAATAATGATTTGCCTGAATTACAATTAAAAAGGTACATAATTCTCACAATATGTTACACTTTAGGCACATGTAATGTAACCATTACTGCTCCAGTCGAAGTCTGGGGTCGCTCTGCTGTCGGGTTTCCCGCACGATTAGTCAGAAACAATCACCAGCTCTTGCTGTAGTGGTTCATGAATATACTGTTTTCATATTTTGAGGTTGCCAGCCTCATATATAACCACTTAGCAAGAAACCTGTAAAATTTACATTAGTAAATAATGTGTTTACACTTACCTCAAAATTTTGGGAATACCCCCTTCTCCTGGCACAAATTTAGAATGAACACACAGCCTTTTAGTTAGATGCTGTTCTAATCACTTAGGTCAGGAAATATGAGTTAATTCCTCTGACGGCCGGTGTTCTGCGAATTCCTGGCCTGGGAAAACAGTTTGTATAATTCCTCTTATGGCTTGGTCTGGGAAATATGAGTTAATTCCTCTGACGGCTGGGGTTCTATGAAACCTGCCTGGGAAAACTTTTGTTAAAATTCCTCTCTGACTCCTTTTGATAAAATCCCCAAGTTTCCAGTCTTGTATTAAAATTGCGGGTTTACTTGTAAATTCCAAAGTTGCCAAATACTCGATCTGGTACTTATAGTCGTGGAATGATAAGTTCTATCCTCTGGCTTGTAGGAGGTGTTTAGTTGACGCGGCGATGCAGTCTGAGCTGTTCTGTGTCTGATTTCTACAGCGTATCTCACAATCCTTAGTTTCAAATCCCAGCTGTGTTTCCAGCTGAATGTTCCAATCAATTTATTGTAGATTCTGGCGAACCAATCAAATCTATCTAGCACTGTTTGGGTGGGAACGTTTATCATTACTCATCCCACGCGTATTTACTTACTTACTTACTTAGTCGTTCCCCTTCTACCGTGAGGTGTAGAGGTTTGGAAGAGAGAGCGCCAGACCATTCTATCAGCTGTCTTCTTCCTGGCCTGGTTCCATTCTAGTCCTCGGTCCTTCAAAGATTGTCTAATGTTGTCCTCCCAGCGGACTCTGGGTCGTCCTGGAGGTCTGGATCCCTGGCTCTTTGTTTCCCATGCTTGTCGTGGTAGCCGATCTTCTCCCATTCTGCAGACATGGCCAAACCATCTTATTTTCAATATCCGAAATCGGACAAATTGGCGTATTTGAAAATATTAAATTTAATATACACGCGTGGCCTCTTTCATCAGTGATGTCAAATCGTTACATAAGACTTCCAGCGTACCTCTGCCTATCACAATATTGTGACCCTATGTTTCTGGCATAATGACTTCCGCACAGATGTCTGCCCCGATAGATTATCTAATTATCCCCTTTATCTGCATGGCTCTGCAAGACCAATATCTGATCAGACAGTGTTGTCTTCTTTCATCGTACGCACAATAAAAGCTTGTG
Source organism: Oreohelix idahoensis (assembly GCA_024509875.1). Lineage (NCBI taxonomy): Eukaryota > Metazoa > Mollusca > Gastropoda > Stylommatophora > Oreohelicidae > Oreohelix > Oreohelix idahoensis. The sequence goes on from JAMPIV010013290.1 coordinate 606,234, forward strand.
TCAACATGATCAACAACTTTCCAATGGGGTCAAATGTTTGCCCGACACGTTTCTACAGGTGGTCAGACGGATTATGCGATAAGCGGGTGACTGGTCTGACGACTTGGTATTGTTACGATAATACCACAGTTCAGCTGGTGGAACGTAAACACGTCTGAGGAGTGGCAAACAAGATAAAGACAGCCCTATAGCAAATACTTTCGTAGCAAATACTGCCATAGGGGAGTGGCGTGTTATAGACTTCACCATGTTATGTCCAGCATAGAGCAAAATAGTGAGAAATAACGAATGCAAAGGCATGATTTAGGCCATAATAAAGCGACGAGTGAGAAAATTTAAGAAAAGAAAGGATACTGTCGGAGGGCTGAAGGTGTGAGTGATCACACAAAAGAGCATGTTCAGACGTTTTGACACACACACACACACACACACACACACATATATATATGTATATGCATGTATATATGTTACTTCTGGAGAAAATATAGAGGATCATGCAGGATACGCAAATGATTGCAGGTTTTCATACAGGACATTACGGTCAGCACATACAACAAAAAAGTCGGCAGGTAAACAGGTCCACGGGAAGACATGGTTGACATTTATTGTACGTTCATCACAAGGAGACATCCATCAAGAAATATACATGGCATAGTATATGGAAGGAAAACAAGTAAATGCGATAACCAGTTATGTCAGTCAATAACGAGCCTCAATCAATAGACCTTCTTCATCTCCACAGTTAATAGTAGAGTAAATATATATAGAGATATCCTTAAATCTTGTATCAATCCTGGCCGTGTACTAGTAGGTAGGGCAATATTCCCGGTACCCAAGTAATGTGGCGGAAAACTGACGATGGCGATCTAAACTCAGTTGCCTCAATATCTTTGAGACACTACTTACGAAAATATCAAGAGGGATTGTGTAAGACTTCTTAATAAGTTTCCTTCCCCGTCTGGAACGTTCTTAACAAGGTGGCGGCCTTCGAAAAATCCATTTAATGCTTCAGTTTGAAAAACACACTCTCCATAAAAATCCTGGAGCTTATAAAAATCACACCCACCTCAAACCAGTGAACGAATACGAAAGGCACAAATAATTAACAATTCGAACCCACGACATACGACGAATTACGTCACTAGTGACTGTGGCTCACTACGGGTGAACGTTTTCGTGCAAAAGTAGTTTGTCTACAGGCGAACACAATTCCTCAAATAAAATGGACATATGCTAGCGTGTAGTAACATGCTACAATATATTACCCCAAATATATCTTTAACATCTCAACCCCTTCGCGGTGTAAAAAAAAAAACCAAATTTATTATTATTTTTTTTTCAATTCTAATATTTCCTATCCGGAAATAGCGGCCAAAATTAATCATATCACAAATATTGAGCCACATCGAAAATAACTTAGTCGCAGTTAGTCTGAATATAATGTAACTTATTATTAAGTAACATGCCAGACGAATTTTTCATCAGTCATAAGCAGTCATATGTCAATAAGTAATAAGTCATATACAGTCGTGATTCAATGATGTAACAAAAGAATACATAAAAGTATGGTCACTGTGAGTTAACAGTAAACAAATCAAAGAAATAGCATGCATATATGAAAATGGTATGAGACAATAAAAAAAATGATCAAAAAGTTCAAAAATGCATGAATAATAAAAAATAAAATAAAATAAAAAAATAGAAGGTTATATCTCCAACTAACAATACTGTTAAAAATCCTAAAATTAAGCTTAAACACAATTTACACATTACATCAATCAAATAAGATATGAAGTAAAGCGAGATGACATTAATTCAGCTAAAGTACATGAATATCTCACAGAATGGAAAAAAATGAGTACAAGAACGTAAGTATAAACAATTAACACTATCCCATTACTTAACTATTCTGTTCTAAGTACCTTTTGTACGCTGTGGCAAGACAAGTAATCTCAAAAACAACCTTGCCATAATTTCATTATACTCCAAACTATCCGTGTCAGGACCAGATATCTAGCGTTAATATAGCCGTCTTAATTAAAGCGAACGTGTATGTTAGAGTAATAACATGATGTCGTATTTGGAAATTGTTCGTGTCTGCAAGTAGTATAACACTGTTCAATGTACCACTAGCTATAGTGAATATTGATTATCTCAAAGTCATGTAAATCACAGATGTCATTATGAATGGTTTGGATACCAACTAAGTGTTCATGTATTCATCGCCCCTGTCATAGTGACTTCTAGTGGATAAACATCACGACTTCACACATGTATAATATAAAGTCAATATAACTAAGTCAATATAAATCCTCAGGTTCGAGCTGTGGGCATCTCGATAAAGCATCGGCGACGGGCGACGACATTTGATGAGCCTAGCATTGCCTCGATTTTATATTGAAACGGTGGGAGCAGGATGGCGAAGCGGACAAGCTTCGGGTTCTTGTGATTTGCCTTCTTCAGTGAGGAAAGGGACTTCTGATCTGACTGGGTAATAAACGGGGCGCCCAACAAATAACGCCCCAGCTTGACTACCGCCCAGATAACATAAAGCAGCTCCTTCTCTATCACCGGGTATTTCCTTTCTGCATCAGTGAGCTTTCTTGATATATAGAGGGTTGGGTGCAATCTTCCCTTGAACTCTTGAACGGCGGGTAAAACCCTGTCCCAATCGTGTGGATATTTCACCGTAACTTTCTCTAATAACTGTTTTAACATCCGATTTAGACGTTCTACCATGCCATTGCTCATCGCATGGTAAACACTACTGAGAGACCTGTCGATATTGAGGCGTTTCATAAGAGAAGTCATAGTCTCAGATACAAATTGGGTACCTCGATCAGAAAGAAGTTTGCGAGGAAAACCAAGTCTAGAAAAAATCAAGATAAGGGCATCAGCGACGTCAGTAGTGGTGATGTTCTTAAGAGGTATGGCGTCGGGCTATCGAGTGCAGATGTCAATACATGTGAGCACATACCTGTGTCCTCTAGCGGACATAACAGGTAAAGGACCGATAATATCAACGGCCATTTTCTCAAAGGGGTGTACTGGTATATCACACACCTGAATCGGGGCCATATGATAGGCTTCTCTTGATTTCACCTCTTGACAAATGACGCAAGAACGACAATATGTGCAGGCGTCTCTGGAAAATCCCGGCCAAAAGAAAGAGGACAAAACCGTGGAACGCGTCCTAGAGTAGCCCATATGGCCAGCAAAGTGAGAATCGTGTGCTTGTTGTAGAATATGCGTACGAAGTTTTTGTGGAATCATCACCTGATGTCTGACCAAAGATGAATCTTTAAAATTCCTAACCAAGACATCATTTTTAATTGTGTACCAATGTTTGGGTGACAAACTACCATCAGCATCATCATTATCTCTGACTAATCTAAAAAAATTTCTTCAAAGAGGTAGCTTCTCTTTGAAGTTTGATAAAGGACTGTTTGTCTATATCAGAGTGCGCGTGAAAATCGTCCTGAGTTCCAGGATCGGTATCATCATGTTTCTTTGGTGCCTTGGCCTGGGCACGTGTAGTAACTGCAGTGGCAGTTGATAAATTTTGACGTTCCCACTGATTAATTTCCTCGGATGAGCAATCATTGCTGCCGTGTATCTGGCCAAGTGTGACATCCGCTATTGGGCTCCTTAATAAACACACTTTAACCTTTCTTATATAAATGGTGAGTGAACATCCACCACGGCTGTGGGATAAAATTCAATTGTCCCGCCAAAAGTTACACATTTAACAAAGTCACCCGTTGCATGAGACGGATGTACTAATGACTGTCTCACTCCGACAGTCGTGCAACCAGAATCACGGAGTACCGTAACCTGAGTGCCATTCAATAAACCTCTATGAAGCTGAAGTGCACCTATTCCATCTGTGGTGTGTTTTGATGTTAAGAAGAATGGTGTGCATATATTTGTACTTAAGTGAGGTCAACTGTGAAGGTCTCTGAGGTAAACAATGAACAACTGTATTACAGAGTACCTTCCTGGTTACCACATTACGATCTCACTCTAAGTTATATTATTTTTTTGACTAGCGTGACTGCAAGCTACATAAAGTGTCTAGGGTAATGTAAGGGTGATGTTAAAGAATCTCAATATAAACATATACAAACATATACTAAGTACTATGATAAACTCAACTAACTCCAGCTGTTAAATTTTATATTTAAAATATCTTTTGTTAAACTTTATTGGTCCTGAGCCTAAAGTTGTTTTGGTCAGGACTATAGTTCAATGAGAATCAATTTAGATGGATAGGTATATTTACAAATATATATAAAGATATTTACATACAACAGACAATATGTCCATAGTACATTGTTACAAATTTTCAAGTTGATGTTAATTACTCTATTTAACTACAGGTACTGGGAAGCAGGGTGGGGATTGTCATCATCCCACTGTCTTTTGTTTCACCAGGATTGTTCATTTATTCTTTGGATGAACGTTTTGTCTAGACAGGAGATTTTTCTTTAATAGTGATAAGTTGTCCCAGGCCAGATATTTCACTTATCTGGGTCCTGGAATCACAGCAGTTTTAGGTGGTTTGGCCAAACACTTCAGTCTCCTCTGGACTTGCACTTCTTTAATACAAGCAGGTGCCAGAGACTTTTTGAAATCGTGCAGACTTCTTCAATGAGCGAGTACTAGCACCAGACAAGTGCCAGCAGGAACCCCTGTCAATGCAAGTTATGGTTCTGTCTTAATATCAAGCTAATTCCTCCTAATGTACATGAAATCATACATACAAAAGAACATGGTCAGCTCTCTCTGACAACCCTGCTTCTCCCCTTTAGTTTGATGGAACAAATGGTACCAGTTTTCTTTTCTCTTCCCTAATGGATGCTACGCCTCTGTCATTCCTGCAGTAATCTTTTCCATGCAATAAGATAGGTGTAATGTTCCTGTGTGACCATTATATATATAGTCCTGTAGTTTTAACCTTCTTAGATAGTCCCTTATATGATGGATCAACATCTAGGCCATGCCTAAATCTTCTTCTTCTTTCGTTCGCTTGAAATATATTGTCTATATCTGCAATGTTGTTTCTTGTATAAACTTCACTGTCTTTTGTAGTTCATACAGAGGTCCATATAGTTTTGCTTCCAGTGTTGTTTCTCTGGGCAAGTGGGTTTGCCTCAATATATCATATTCGGGGCAATCTTGCAGTACTTGCTCCGCTGTCTGGGGTGCCTGTCCACATGTACACATGGTGAATTGCCAATCTTGAATTTTGTATACATGTGGCTGCGGAGGCGGTTGTGTCCTGTTCTGAGGCGCAGAATGACTATTTGTTCTGATCTGTTCATAGCTTGGTAGTCATCCTGCGTTGATGTTGGTGGCTTTCTGATAGATTTGATCATCTTTTTCTTCTGATGGTACGTTACTGGTACATCCGGTTGTTCGTCTGCAGCACCTTCTTTAGCCAGTCCGTCTGCTCTCTCGTTTCCTGGTATTCCAATGAGACGGTATCCACTGCATGGCGACCCTGCGCTGGTTGCACAGTTCAGAAAGTAGGCCTGTTATAACTGGCAACTTTTTCTGGACTGAAGTGCTTGGAGTGCTGATCTTGATCTGTCAGGAATACTACAGGCTGTGGACCGAGATTGGTGTTCAGTAGTTTCTCAGTTGCCACCTTGATTGCCTGGACTTCTGCATCATAGTTGTTACAGAATTTCCCCGTTGGTACTCTGACCGTATCCCTAGTGTTGTTTGGGTATTCTATGTACACTCCTGCTCCTCCATTCTTTACTGCATTCTGTGCTGACCCATCCGTGTATACTCGGACCCAGAGGTCCTGTGGGTATTTATCATCCAGGAAACTGAGAGTGACTGTCCTACGTTGCACGCTGTTCTGTTCATCCCTGTCGAATATTCCTTTCACTTTTTGTGTGGATGTGTACTGGTAGTCCATGCTCCTCTCTCCAAGGGGTTTGTTCTGGCACAGACTTTAGGGGGCTGTTAACTTCAGGCAGGTCTGAGGTTTGTCTACGAAATCGTTTGGCCTGGTGGATAAAGCTGCTTCTTTTCAGTCGCCCCATTGCTAGGTTTTGGAATCTGTCCTTCATTGGATGGCTCGGCATACAGAGGAACTTTTCTCTGTGTTAGCACTTTCGTGTCTCTGCGTTCTCTCAGTGCTTGTATCCTCCCCATTTTCTCCATCTCCACTATAGGCGTCGATTTCATTGCCCCGTGATGACCCTAAGCGCCTGGTTTTGCACCTTATCTAGCTCTTGTAATGTGGTGTTTGATGCTGGACACCACGCAGCTGCTGACCCATATTCCAGGTGTGGTCGTATGCCCTGCTGGTAAACTTTACTAAGTATTTTCCCGCTGGCTCCCCATGTGGTTCCACTTAGTTTTCTCAGGATGGCTAGCTTCCTCCTGGCCTTTGTTGCTGCCTTGTTGATGTGCTGCTTCCATGTCAGCCTATCATCGAATGTAACTCCGAGATAGGTGGGTTGTTTATCTTCTCTCAGGAGCTCTTTGTTTATCTTGATGACACCAGCTTTTTGTTTGGGAGAGAGGGTGAAGAGCGTAGTGCTGCACTTGTCTGTGTTGATGCTGACACACCATCTATTTGCCCATGAGGTTAAGGCATCTATAGCTCTTTGTAGCAGTTTGGTGGCCACTGTTGCATGCTCATCTGTGCACCATATTACCAGGTCATCAGCGTACATTGCCACTTTCATTCCATGTGGTAGTTCAGCAACCAGGTCATTGATGTAGACTAGAAAAAGCGTGGGGGACAGAACCCCTCCTGAGGGACGCCATGACGCAGTAGAATTTTCTTACTCTTGAGGCCATCTAGTTGTACTCGGGCTCTTCTGTTATGCAAGTATGCTTTCACCCATTTGTACATCTTACCATTCACTCTACAATTTCTCAGTTTCTTCAGAAGCCCTTCTTTCCAAACCTTGTCAAATGCTTTTCTTAGATCTATCCATGCTGCTAGTACCAGTTTCTTATCTTGGAACGCATCCTCAATCTCTTGGGAAAGGTAAGTTGCCTGATCTTCGGTGGAATAACACTGCCTAAAGCCCGCCTGCTGTGGTACAAGAAGGTTTTCACTTTCAAGGTACCACTGTAGCCTGAGGTTTATGATACGTTCCATTGTTTTGCAGAGGCAGCTTGTAAGGCTGATTGGTCTGTAGCTGGAGGCAGTGGAACTGTCTTTTCCTGGTTTTAGGAGTGGTATCATGATTGCTTCCCTCCAGGTCTGTGGAACTCTGCCTGAGTTCCAACAGATATTGAAGATCTGCAGCAGCTTTGTTTTTGCTGCGGTTCCCAAGTTCTTAATCATTTCATTGGACACTCCATCAACTCCTGGCGACTTTCTCATTTTCAATTTGGATATTGCAAGCTCCAGTTCTCTGAATGTGATTGGTGCCTCCATAACTTCAGGTATGGTTCCATCTCGTCCTGCGTGTTGTTTCTCACGAGTCCCTGTTGCTTCTCTGGGCTAACTTCGATGTTGTTGTCTTTAGCAAAGGAGGCTGCAAAGTGATCAGCTGCCTGTTTTCCCATGAGGATGTTTCCATCTTTGTACAGAGCAATCCTTGAGTTTCTCTCTGTACCTTCATCGTTAAGTTGCTTTACCAGCTTCCACAGTTTCCTCGTATCTCTTTCAAAGTTCAAGGACTCTGTTTTCTCCTTCCAGCTTCTTCGCCTGGCCTGCAACTTGGCCCTTTGAAATTTGGCCTTAGCTTGCTGGTAGTTATTGTGGTGTTCTTGGCATGGACTGGTCTCTGCCTGCTTTCGAGATGTTTCCACGTCGTTGTGCAGCTGCTCTAGTTCACTATCCAATATGGTTTGTAGTGCTTACGAGCCCCTCTAGGTATTGTTTCACGAGCAGCCTGTAATATGCATCTGCTGAATTCATTGACTAGCTTATTGATGTCTTTGTCTACAGTCAGATCTCTAGCCAGTATACTAGTACGGTGCTGGTACATTGTCCAGTCTGCCTTCTTGTAGTTCCACCTAGAGAGAGTGCTGCTCTCCTTGACAAGTTCATTTTCCACAATTAGGAAGACTGGCCGGTGGTCGCTGCCTCCAAGTTGTTTCCCTACAACGCGTGTGGTGTTCCACTCCAAGCTGGGTGAGTGGAATGCCAGGTCTGGTGTAGAGGTGGTGTGCCATGATCTCGAGTAGAAGGTTGGTGGGTCGATTGGCTGGTTAATCAGGATAAGCCCATTGTCATCCTGCCAGTTTTCAAGCTCCTCACCTCTCCTGTCCATGTGATCATAGCCCCAGCTCTGTGAGTGGCTGTTGAAGTCTCCGCATACAATCAGTCTTTCTTTTGCTGGGATTGTATCTAGTGCCAGTGGGCGGTCGCTCGGACAGTAGTAGTTGAGCAGGTGGAATTCTGAACTTTCTGTCCTGAGATGAAGCATTGGTATTCGCTCCCTCCATATATGTTTCAAGCTGACATGCACTGATGTTATTCCTCACGAGTGTCAGTATTCCACCTTTTCGCCTGTCTATTCGGTCAGATCGGTAGCACTGGTAGCCTCTGATTTTGAAGGCTATGTCTTTGTTGAGGTGGGTTTCTTGCAAGCAACATACATTTACTTGCTCTTCATTCAAGATATTTTCGAGCTCTAATTTTTTGCTGTAGCCGTCTTTTTTACTATTGACGCCTTCAGCATTCCAGTGCTCTTTTCTTTGCTTGGCCAGTAGCTCTATTCTCATGCCTCCTGGCTCCCCGGGGCAATTGAGAAGGACCCCCAGTAGTAGGGGTTGGGCCCTTCCGAGGCAGAGGGCCCGGCACTGCGCCTGCCTGGGTGTCCGTCACAGGGCGAGTGCCATAACGTTTTGCAGATATAGGCATACTTCCCATAGCGCTAATGCGTGGCATCCTGATTGCTGTGGTGCGCCTCTTGGCTGGTTGCCTCCGTCTTCAGCACCTTGACTTGCTAGGGCAGACTGTGGTCTTGCTCGAGTCTAGGAGGGCCTGGCCAGTCTTGGTTTTTCAGCCGCTGATGGCTGTACTTGAGCCCCATCTCCACGTCAAGGAGCTGGCCTTGATGGGGATGCCTAAATCTGAAATGGAACTATTTAATTACAATCTTTTACCATGGCCTTTTCTTACACCCTAACCGTTGTTTAATGAAAAGTCAATAAAATCAATCATACCACATAACAAGGAAATATAAACAAGTAACGATGAATTAGGCAATCGAATATGGCCCACTTTTATCACTGCCTCTGTTCAGACTGCTTTCAGATGGTAGTATTATTAATAAAAAAAAGCACAAGGCTTCTCATCGCTTCTTGCTCCTCTGAATATTTTGGAAAAATGGCAGCGAGTAACCTACTATTTCGATAAAGTAAAAGGCTTTGGCCAATGAGACCAAGCATCTCTTTTTTTGAATGAATTCTTAAAAAAAAATCTCAAACCACTATGCGTTACTACTACCAACTAGATTTGTATATTAGGTCAGCCAATAATATTAAGGCTTCCTTCAAATTTCATCCAATCCCCTTCATCGTACTATCTTAGCTTTTCTGTCACCTACTTTTTTCCCCCCAAAAATATGCTATCCAATCTGAAGCAGACATGACTTGACCTGACAGTATCTCCGATTCTCTATGTATTATCCCCAATATTTGATTATCTAATGGACTATTTAGGTAATTAACAACATATTCTTAGTCAGCAAGTCTTCAGGTACACGAATATATGATTTTTATGGGGCTAAGTGGCTTGGTTCAAAACTCTATAATTTTTTCTATGTTAACTGTTTATTTTTAAACTACCTCCTGTTCAATTCTTTTTTCATGTACTTTCAAGCTAAATACGAGAGTTACGTCATTCGCAACAAGAGCTAAACGTGTTTTCATGACCGTAGTGTCCACATTTTCTAACGTTTACATCGTAATTTGAAAACCGCCTAAGGGCAAGGCTAGCAAGTTGGTTTTATTTTTTAGAAACAATGTGAGACGTGTTTTGCGTTGGTTATCTATCCGTGCCCCTCCCCTCCACAATGTATTCTAGGCAAATATTTCTTTTGAACTTGGAAAAGTGGTACGTTTGTCTCAAGGACGAATTTGAAAAATAGGGTACCCTTTTTGGTTCGGCCATAAGGCGTTATCAAATAATACGCTGAAGGCGTAGGCGACGAAAACGATTCTCGCTGAAAAGTTGTAGTACTATCCTATCTTTGACTTTATGCACTATACTGTTATATTCTAATTTAGATATTGTATTTAGAAGTTCACCACACCATCATGTGCTGATAGTGGATGACCACATTTTAACAAGAAAGTCATATTAGGCTGAAATAGAGTTTGGCAATCTGGACACTGTGAAGCAGAATCAAAGTCAAACGAACAACATGAAGCTGAATGATTAACAACATTGTTGTCCTGCGCGCTCTCAGATGTAGCAGCAGTGTGTGCTGAGTTGGCATGGTAGTTTGACTATGTAGTATTTCTGGAGCGTGATCTATGTCTCTGATGGTAGAAAAAGTTATTTTGAATCCTGTCGTTATTTCTTTGGTTCCTATTTTTGTTTCCTTGATTTCTATAGTCTTGTGACCTATTCCGATGTGAAAATTTTGGTTATTTGGTCCCAAGTTATTACAATTGTTATTATAGTTAACAAAATTATCATTCCTTCTCTCTCCTGAGTTTTGTTGTTGGAGATTACCTCTGTTTTGAGGTGACTGGTTCCGATAAGGTTGTCTACCTCCGTATTGTCGTGAGTTATTGAATTTTCTTGGTTTGAAATGCCCATCAACACTGTTGGATCTTTGTCTATAATTGTTATGGTTCCAAGTTGTAGCTGCGGCAACAAGTAAGACCTCCTTAATGGTGGTGTTACTAACACAAACTCCCGGATGTGCAGTACAATATTGCCTACATAATTCCTCCATTGAACTCAAACTCGACGGCTTCCTTTCCTGTAGATATTCTCGCAGTTGTCTGCTTACAGAAGACAAGACCTTGTCTCGCAAAAATAAGTCCTTAAGGCCCTCATAATTCTCCTCAATGCCAGAAAGTTGTATCCACCTATTAAATGTTAGTCGAGTTGCAGCTGTAAAATGCGTAAAATCTTTACCAGTTTCAGGAATCATATGTTTGAGCTTCACACGATAACCTTCAGCGTCTAAATGATGAAGTTTTAATAATAATGTTCTAGCAGCATCATAATTGTATCTATTCGGCCCGTCCAATTAGCACAGAGCCGTTAAAGATCCCCCAGTCATGAAATCCATCAATCTTGTACATCAATGAGACCTATCAAGATTATTATCTTCACAAACATTTTCAAAACGTTGTAAAAAGGAAGAAATGTCGTCTATATTTGGCTTAAACACAGGCAAACGAAATCTAGCAGAACCGCTGTTATGGTTATTAGAGGATCCTCTAAGTTCAGAGTTATCATTTTGTCTACTCTGATGTTGCCCTCTTTGTTCATCAATGCGTAAAGTCGCCATTTTTTCTTCATGTGCAATTTTTTCTTCTTCTAATTCTTTTTCATGTGCAAGCTTTGCTGCTTCCGCAGCTTGTTGCACCTTTTTCTCCTCTAATTGTCTTTCCAACTTTTTTTCTTCTAATTGCCGTTCTGCAATTCTTTTGTTCTCTTCTGCAAGTAGCACTGCTTTTCTGAGCTCTCTCTCCTCAGCCCGTGCGTCTCTTTTTCTCTTATCCTCTAGGACTTCTTGATTCTCTTTAGAACTAAACTCCGCCTTGGCAAAGTCCATTAATTACTTCGCCTTGTAACCATACTCCTTGCCCATAATAATAAATTCCTGATACTCCATTATTTACTTCTTCAGTATCTTACTATCAATATCCTATATTATGTAATAAACGTATCTCACGTAGTCCGTCTATATCAAGCCACTGGCTTTGTGCTTTGTAATACTATCAATGCAAATAAATTCTTAATATTACTAATCATTAACAAAATAGTATAGCATGACAGACCAACAGTAGTACGAAACGAGGGAAAAGAGAAAGAGTAAATAATAATAATAATAATGCACGATCAAAAAAAGAAAAAAACTGGAATTGGACAAGTACAGGTAACTAAGGCAATGTAATACTAGCAGTGAGTGAACGAAAAAGAATACAAATGGAAAACAAGAAAATCGAATAAATCACACAGACTTACTGCCAAGAAAACAGGACAGGACCTGTAACAATATATATAAATGTAAACATGTGATAGAAGGTTAGACTAGCATTACGAACAGGATGGCTGTCAACTAAGGAGAAGAAAAAAAAAACCAACACACAACAAGAACTGACAAATAGAAGGACGGAGCAGCACATCTAAACAAATTAGGTCACATCAAACAGGCAGTGAACCAAAACATCGGAGAGTAAACTCGGACCGGAAATGTCACTGCTTGAGAAATGTAACCAAAGCCTACAGAAACATCTGCTGTGCGGTCATTTTACAATGACATGTGTCTCTAAGAACAGATCTGTACAAAGACATAGAAACCAAGAAAACGAATAACACAGATATAAAAAAGACTTACACCACGGTAGAGGTACAAGAGTGTAATAAACAGGCACTTATCTTATCGCAATCAGACCAGATGCAAGTCCGAAAAAAGGCGTCAACACTGGAACAACACTGTCCGTCAATAACAGTGAAGCACGGATGAAAATGTAATCAAGTCCACGGTCGCAGTCAGATGGAACACTATGAGCATCATGAACTGTGTAGATCTTGAGACGTTGTGTTGACTTGGCACAAATTAACTTCACATCTCCGTGGCGTAGACTTGAAACTTGAAATAATCTTACAAACGTTGTGATGCAGACTGGAAACACGAAATAAACTTGGCAACCGTAGAACTTGAAATTGTAATCTTGGACGTTACGGCGTAGGTTCGTGCAAGAAACTGGAACATTGGACATGCGCAATGGCAGCGTTCGTTATCCAGCTGGACCCGCTGGTAATAACTGGGTTCACGAGGTGGTGAGTTTAAAATAACACGCTGAACAGGGATCACGGTCGAATATACCCATTAAATGGAAGCAGTAGATTTGCGAAGTACGAAGGTACAATTGCTGTCGTGAATTTGAAACCCATGTCCTAATGAAAATATCGATCCAAAGCTATACTGGCCCACTACTAAAGGGTGTTACATCTGGAGAAAATATAGAGGATCATGCAGGATACGCGAATGAATGCAGGTTTTCATACAGGACATTATGGTCAGCACATACAACAAAAAAAGCCGGCAGGTGAACAGATCCACGGGAAGACATGGTTGACATTTATTGTACGTTCATCACAAGGAGACATCCATCAAGATATATACATGGCATAGTATATGGCAGGAAAACATGTAAATTCGATAACCAGTTACGTCAGTCAATAACGAGCCTCAATCTGTAGGCCTTCTTCATCTCCACAGTTAATAGTAGAGTAAATATATATAGAGATATCCTTAAATCTTGTATCAATCCTGGCCGTGTACTAGTAGGTAAGGTAATATTCCCGGTACCCAAGTAATGTGGCGGAAAACTGATGATGGCGATCTAAACTCAGTTGCCTCAATATCTTTGAGACACTCCTTACGATAATATCAAGAGGGGTTGTGCAAGACTTCTCAATAAGTTTCCTTCCCCGTCTGGAACGTTCTTAACAAGGTGGCGGCCTTCGAAAAATCCATTTAATGCCCCAGTTAGAAAAATACACTCTCCATAAAAATCCTGGAGCTTATAAAAATCACGTCCACCTCAAACCAGTGAACGAATACGAAAGGCACAAATAATTAACAATTCGAACCCACGACATGTGACGAACTGCGTCACTAGTGACTGTTGCTCACTACGGGTGAACGTTTTCGTGCAAAAGTAGTTTGTCTATAGGGGAACACAATTCCTCAAATAAAATGAGTATGTGCTAGCGTGTAGTAACATGCTACAATATATTACCTCAAATATATCCTTAACAATATATATATATATATATATATATATATATATATATATATATATATATATATATATATATATATATATATATATATATATATATATATATATATATACATATATTTGTGACGGTGCGAAGACGATGTATGAAGGAGAATAAGCATTTGTGTGTAATGTTGTCGTCACTCTTTCTGGCCTACTTTCACACACGTTCCGCAGTCACAGAAAAACTCTTGATGACAGGGGTTCCACTTTTATTAATGAAACCCTATCAGGTAGCACAAGAATCATACAGAAACAATGTTGTCCACAAGTTTACTTTGAAGACAATTCCTAAGCAACACCATATAACCAAGCTATTTAGGTAACACCATCTAATAACCCAGCACAGACTGCTGGACTCTCTGAAATAAAATGAAACAAAATAAACTAGCATCGTACTAATGGACAAACATCATCTACTTAATAATACATACATATGTGTGAAATTATGCAAGTACATGCACTTAAATGACCATGTGTGTGTGTATGTGTGTGTGTGTGTTAATGCAAGTCTGTATGTATGTGTAATCAACAATAAACATATCTCAATCAACAACAATGCCTTCATACGCATATTAGATACTAACTCCATCATCACGCGAGATAAAACTTAAATGAAGCACTTCTATCTATGATGAAATATTCCACACAGCGCACTGGTCTAAATGACATCAATTTATCAGTATCTTAGAGGTCTAGCTGCTCTAAAGAAAAAGGAGATATATACTCTATTCTTACAGCTCTGTACTAAATGTAATAGGCATAGGCTACTCACGGAGCTAGAGGGTACGCTAACCTTTCTCTCACAATAATCACTGATGTAAAATTAACGACACTTACGGCTCACAAGAATGCAATATAACCATTACTTAACACTACACAAATAATAATAATAATGGCAATAAGTACACACTTGTATACAGCGCAATGCGACACTAGAATTCCTCTTATAAATTCACTTAGTACTTTACACATTTAACACAGTCTCACAGTTGAAAGTAGCGATAAGATAGATATACTTGAAATTACACTAGAAACACATAAATCGCCAATCATCTTCTATCAAACTATAGATGCTAAAAAGCATTAACTCTTAAACCTGAAACGTCAAACATTACTAAATCTAAAGTATTATAAAAATGTACTTATATGCAAGCATACCTCTGTGTCGTTAGTTCTCCTAGCACAGACGCAACTATGCAAAAGCCCAAGGCCTCAGTTGGTTATCGTACGAGGGCGCATTTTGCACAAGAACGATCTGGCTACTTCTCAGCTCTCTCACTGAAGCCTCTCACTGTTTCAGTTTTTATCTGCATCTCCAACCATGTACCACATGATAGCTAAGTCAAAATGTCAGGGAAAGCTCCACTGTTGACTCCGTTTTATGGTTGAGTACAGTTTATACTGGTGAAGAGGTAGCTTAAAACGCGAATGGTTAAAATGAACGAATGTCAACAATATTCTTCAAACGAACTTCAACAAGTAGTGTTGAACTGGGTGAACTGGGCAAGTACTGGCAGTACATAAGTCGGTGATGACTGTACATAGATTTTATTCAACATGACACATACGGAGTGGACAAGACTAACATCGTCACAGGCGCAAAGATCATACATCAGCATAATGGTAATTACTTTTAAAGTTCCTGAAGATTCTCTACCAATAAAGTCCTCTGACTCAAGTGACTAAGGATCACAAAACTGTTACCGTATAATATTCTTCTCATTCAAGTCCATTGACCTTCCTTCAAGGACGTCTATCATGGTAACGTATTCATACTCCAGGATAAAATCTTCCATATCATACTTCACAATCCCATACGTTCTCCAAAACATAACGTTAGATAGCATATAGTTTCAAACAAAGTCATACACGATAATACGAACAGGTTAGAGATTCCAGTTGACTAACCTCTCCCATTCTATGCCACGCTTCTGGCATTGTTGAATGTACGGCATATAAAATATGAAGCATACGAATAAATAAACTGGTTTACACGTAGGTATTATTCCTCTACGGTAATCTAATATGACCACCGACTCCGTCTGTCCATTCTAGGAAATTACATGCTAAGATGACTTCCCGCTAGACTACAACTGGGAGCGGCCTGATACTTTAGTTTACGGCAATAAATATACAAATATAACCGGGGCGACACTTACATGATCCTTCCATCATTGGCTTCGTCAAGAATACCAATTGAATCAATATAACATACTGGCTTATACAAAACTGCCAGAAAATTCCAATAATCTATATCTCTCGGACATAACAAAGTCCGCACTGCCCCGTTCAAAACATGACGTCACAATCCCCAAACTAGGTTACCCGTGCGTCCAAAGCAACTCACACTGCATTGTGCACGTCAGTGCGTGAATCAATCGAACGCACAAATAATAAAATATATAAAGACTGGTGCGTACATTTGGCAGGACCGAAGACTACCCCCTTAGGTAATAAATGTACGTAACAGCTCCCTTATCACCTCCCCTTAAAAAAATTAATTCTATTAATTTTTTTTGAACTTAATACCCGAGAGAGGTGAGTCAAAACTTCAACAAGATATGAAATGCATAAAGTTATACCATATTAAGAAAAGAATATTAAACGAAATCAATATAACTAAATGATAGTATGCATTAAAGCACACATCCACAATCGACCTACTTTGGAACGATGTGGTAATATTCGAAGAAAACAAGTTTGAAAATGAAAATGAAAAAAAACCATAAAAAAGATGATAATAAAATTCAACTAAGTTTTCAACAAAATTTGAAACATATGATTTCAAAAATGAAAATGAACAGCAACACTGATGATGATCAATGACAAGAGAATCAATGAAACAGAAAGATTGAAAATACAATGTGCAAAAATGAAGCAATGCAAAATTAAACACTTTAAGAATCAACACACTTAATGTTTTCTAACACTAGTACGGTTGACTAGTGATCTAACAGTGAGATATCATAACTAAGACCCGTGAATGCAGGTGTTACGTGACAACTAAGAAAGTTAGTATGTGTGTGATCCATAATCAATTAAATAGATTAAATTGAATTAATCTAATTTATACATTCCTTAATTACTAACAAATAACTAGTTAACAATATATTCTAAGTAATTTCAATATCCCTATCAATATGTCACTGTTCCGTTACAACTAGTTAGTAATCGACGAGATAATGTTCTCAATGTTCCATACACGATATAATATATTCTCTAACACGTTATGTAGTGTAATATGTTCCATAGGAATAACAAATGTATATTTGTCGCTCTTAACAATGTTGCCATATTAATAAAAAGTTACTGTAGTACCAATGTTCACGTTCTAATAAAACTTTAATATAGTATCAATAACAATGTACAAAGTTATTCATGTTATCGGTGAGGATGTTCCAACATCTGGAAGTGGTTTAGTTTCGACACGTTCACTTGGGCATCTTGATAGACAGTCTGCGAACACATTCTGCACTCCAGGAATAGCTCGTATCTCAAAATGGAACGGTTGAAGTGCTATAGCGTAACGCGCTGACTTTGATGACTTAACGTTCCCTGTATTCAGTGCGGTAAGAGCTTTCTGGTCAGACTCCACCACAAAGTGTGAGCCGAGAAGGTAACGTTCCAGTTTTGTGATTGCCCAGACAAGAGCAAGGAGCTCTTTATCCAGAACGGAATATTTCGTCTCGCTCGGCGTGAGCTTTCTGGATACGTACATAACCGGAAATAAGGTGCCGTTATATTCCTGCATCAAAACTGCAGCAATAGCGTAAGAACTTGCATCACTGCGGAGAATGAAGGTGAGATTTTTGTCAGGCAACCTCAAAAAAGGTGCATTTGAAAAAAATTGTTTTATATAGTCTAACGCCGTTTGGTGATCCTGCGACCACTTTATTACATTAGATGTGCCTTTCTTCAGTAGAGACGAAAAAGGTGCAGTTATAGTAGACAAATGAGGGATGAATTTTGAATAGAACTGTATTAGTCCTAAAAGCGACCTAACTTGTTTTTTTGTCTTAGGTGCTGAGATGTTTAAAATTTTAGAGACGTTACTGTCTTCTGTATACATGAAACCATGACCTATGCGGTGACCCAGAAATGAGATGTCATGAAAACCGACAAAAGCCTTTGAAGGTTTCGCTGTTAAGTTATAATCCCGTAAGGTAGAAAGTAAAGATTTTAAACCCTGAATATGTTCATCCCAAGAGTCACTGAAAAGACAGATGTCATCTATATAAGTAATGACATCGGGACGATGAGACAATATGCGGCGCATCATGCGTACAAAGGTAGCTGGCGCATTCATTAACCCGAATGGCATAAAATTCCATTGAAAAAGACCCCGTGGTGTCGAGAAAGCGGTGAATGGCTTTGCTTTAGGAGTGAGTGGCACTTGCCAATATCCCTTTGAAAGGTCAAATTTCGAAAAGAATGTAGCATGAGATAATCTCTCCAATAAGTCATCTAAAAGAGGTAATGGTTCCGCATCGAATTTTGTAACTTTGTTTAATTTCCTGTAATCTACGCAAAGACGTATATTGTTGTCTTTCTTCCTAATGATTACCATGGAAGAAGAATATGGTGATGAAGATGGTTCAATTATATTTAATTGGAGCATCTCATCCAATTCCTTATCAACCTTATCACGAAAGTGTAAAGGAATAGGATATGGGCGAACTCGAATAGGCGTATCGTCAGTCAGAATAATGTCATGTTGGATGACTGACGTATGACCTGGGATGTCAGTGAGGGCATCCTCATACGAGTGTAGAATATTAGAGACTTGCTGACGTTGATCAGCCGAAAGAGTAGATGAGATCGTAACATCATTCCATTTCTCAGTGGAATGGAGTGGTACAACTGGTATTGGTAGTTGTACATCATCAAAAGAAGATTCTTCTTCTTGGATGACTGACAAACTAGAATAGTGTTGAATAGGAGGTGTAGGGTCGTCAGTTGCCTGAAACACTGACTGTAGATAATCAGGACGTGAGTAATACTCCTTCAACATGTTAATGTGGAAGGTTTTATGTTTACCATTAACATCAACGATGTAGTCGACATCGGATATTCTTGAGATGATCCTGAAAGGACCTCTCCAGGTAATTAAAAGACGATTGTTATGCGCAGGTAGTAAGACAAAAGCTTCATCACCAGGTATGAGCTGGCGAAGACGTCTATACTTGTTTGCAAATAGACGAGCTTTTTCTTTGGCTTGTTCAGATGATGCAGTAGCTAGTCTACAAGCATCTATGATTCTCTTTCTCAGAGAGATCACATACTCATAAGAGGATTGAGTTTCCTCTTCAATATTCTCGTCAACCAATAAGTCGTGGATTAACGACATCGGACCGCGTGGTTGCATGCCAAAAACAAGCTGGAATGGAGAAAACCCTGTTGCTTGATTTTGTACTTCGCGATACGCAAAGAGACAAGCGGGTAGGACCCGATCCCAGTCTTGGGGATGGTCTTGAGTCATCTTACCCAACAACTGCTTGAGTGTCCTATTGAGACGCTCAATTAACCCATTTGACATCGGATGATAAATAGAACTAAGAGATCTGTCTATACCTAATGTCTTCATAACTTGAGACATGGATTCAGAAATGAACTGAACCCCATGATCCGACAAGATTTTCCGTGGAAAACCAATGCGTGAAAAGATTAACATCAATGCCTCTGCTACACTGGCAGATGAAGTGTTCTTGAGAGGGATGGCCTCAGGCCAACGAGTGCACATATCAATGCACGTAAGGATATGCGTATGCCCTCTAGCAGATGGAAGCATCGGACCAATAATGTCTATGGCCATTTTATCAAATGGTCTAATCGGGATGTCCGCAGCTTGAATAGGAGCTGCATGAAATGGACCCCGTACCTTAACTTCCTGACATATCAAACAGGATCGACAATAGAGAGTGATGTCCCTATGGACGCCTGGCCAGTAGAATGCCGAAAGCACTCTGGATTTGGTACGCGAAAAACCCATATGGCCCGCACATTGCGAGTCATGCGCATGTCGTAATATACGAGATCTCATAGAGGATGGGACTAAGATCTGATAACATAAGGATGAATCCTTTTCCCGTATTACTCTCACCAAAATCCCATTTTTAAGTATAAAGTCATGTCTAGATTTTGCAAGTTTGTTGCTTGTATTCTTTTTGTTAACATACTGAAAAATTTTTTTTAATGAATCATCATTCTTTTGCAATGTTGCAAACAACTCCCGTGAAATAGGAGCATCATCATCACAAGTGGTATGAACTGTAGGTTCAACAGGTGTATCATGCGACATATTAGTAGCTTGCGCTCTAGTCACTACTACATTTGCAGTTTGAATATGTCGCTCTTCCCATTCAGCAATTTGTTGAGGTGAACACTCTTTAATACCATGTATGCGACCAAGTATTAAATCACAAATTGGATTTGGAAGAAGACAAGCCTGGATCTGTCCTGAAAAAAATGGTGTATGAAGTGTTATAATGGCTGTGGGAAATGTTTCCACAGTTCCGCCAAACGTCACACATTTCACAACCCTGCCCGTCGCACAACTAGGGTTGATCAGCGAAGTCCGGACGCCCACAGTGCTACAACCTGAGTCAAATAGGAGAGAGCATGAAATGTTGTTGACAAATCCCTTGTTAAACTTAAGAGAGCCCTGTCCCTGGTGTACTGACGTAGCAGTGGCTGTGCAGACTATAGGTAGGCTAGGCAAGGTATGTCCGCAACGCGCGTCGTGATCGCCTTAGGCTGGAAAAGAGTCGAGCATTCTGGACAGTCTTTCACCTGGGTACAATCAAGAGAACAAGACATAGCATTGTGAGTTTCAGCTACTTTACCCTGTTCAATGTTAGCCTGTGTATCAATTAAAGAGACATTAGAATGTCTACCCGTATTACTCGACGATCTTTCTCTGCGACGCGATCGATTTTGATTATTTGCATTAAAATTGCCATAATTGTCTTTTCTACTAGAGTTAAAATTTGGATGAGTCCGATAGTTTGTATAATTAAAGTTATGCTGTTCTTTAAAATTTTTATTCCAAGAACCTTGTCTGTTTTGTGGACCCTGAGATCTTGATCTCCAGTTTTGTTTATTATAATGTCCTTGATTATTTTTAAAATTATTGTTACCAAAATCTTGCGATCTGTGAGTTTGGTTCCAAGAAACATTAAATGGAGCAGATTGTTGAAGTTGCTTCCCTCTGTAAAAGTTATCATTGTTAAAATTGTAATTATTTCCCTTATTGACATACCTATCAGCACTAAAAGAACGATTGCGTGAAAAATTGTTTTGTTGTGCTGCAAAAGCAACAGGCAATTCATTCTTAATCTGTGCGTTACTTAGATCCATGTTTGGGTGAGCAGTACAAAAATTTTTTGCATGTTCTTCTAAGCCTTTCATAGATAAAGGTTTCCGTTCGTGTAAAAATGCGAGAAATGTAGGATTTACAGACGAAAGTACCTTATCGCGCATCAGTAAATCGAAGAGACCTTCATATGACTTTTCAATTTTGGATAATTCAATCCATCTTTCTAATGTTAGTCGTATCTGTGACAGAAAATCACTAAAATTTCTGCCAGATTGAGGTAGTAATGTATGAAATCTTAAACGATATTCGTCTTCTGTCATTTGGAATTTTTGCAGAAGTGCTGCTCTAAGAGCATTATAGTCATTTTTCTCACCAATGCTGGTGGTATGATAAACTGCTAATGCATCCCCTGTAAGTAATCTGGATAAATATGTACAGTATAGCGCTTTATCCACGTTATAAGATCCACAAGTGGCCTCAAACCTATCTAGGAAGAATATTACGTCATCAGACGGGGGATTAAATTTTGGTAATTTAAGGTGAATTTCCTTAAAATAATCATGTCTGGATGGAGTTTGGCTTTCAAAAGTTCTCTGAGAATTAGATTCCTGAGTTAACCCAATTCTCTCATATTCTGACTCTGCTAATTTCAGTTCATGCTGTCGTTTTTTTTCATTCTCTTCCATCTCAAGCTGAAGTCGTTTTACATTTTGTTCAGCTATTAATCTCCTCTCTTCCATTTCTTTTTGTTTAACTTCCAATTCCTTTTGTTTATTTTCCATCTCAATCTTAAGTCTTTCTTCAGCCTCCCTTTGCTTCTGTTCTGCCTCTCGCTGAAATCGTTTATCTTCTAATTCAGCGGCCAATCTCATTTTTTTCTCATTTTCCTCAGATTCAATCCGTTTTTGATCTGCCTCAAATTGAAGTTTTTCTAGTCTTAAAGTTTCTAACTTTCTCTGTTCGGCTTCTATTTCTTGAGCTTTCCTATATTCTGCAAGTGCAAATGTTTTTGCTTCATCAGGAGCCATCTGAAGAGCTTTTGCTTGCTTAATGAAATAATCTAGTGAATACATTATGCTTTATAAGTAGTCACAGTACTCTTGGTTTATAAAATGATAATTAATCAATATAAATTAATTAACCTTGTTACTATAACAAGTGTTCTTCGTTCCTGTCCTTAGAACGGTATAATGTTATCATATAATTATTAAATATGTTATTAATCAATAAATTTATGTAATCAAATGTCATGAAATGAACAACGAGAAAGACAATAGAAACATAACCGACAAGACATGATAAACTGGACGGGTGAACACAATCGTAGAAATAAATAAAAAATAAAAATGTATAACTAAAATAGAATATCGTAAAAATATACGACGATAACTACGATCAGATAATTAACAGTACAATTGACAACACAGTGTAAAAACATAGGTTTTGTAAAAAAACTGAACGACAGGAAAGGTGAGATGGACGCAAAATACAAACAAAATTCATCATAAAACTAAATTACGAATAAAAATAACTGCGAAAACAACAAGTAAACGTGACGAAACAGCTAAACAGATACTATTATAAGAAGCAACTAGCGATCGGAACTTCGGCAAGGTTTCTAGCCTTGTACCGGAACTATCGCTCAATTGAAACTTACAAGTTGAGCCCTACTGAACGTCTGACGAAGAGCCCGAATTGGCTTCGAGATGGATCTCGTTCGTCAGATCAACCTCCCTACCTCCCACAAAGAATACACAACATATAACACATAACACGGAAAATATAAATATGGACATAATTATTTAAGGCACAGCTAAACGTAATAAAGGGTACAACGACAACACGTTATACTCATCTCGCGTGCAGGAAAAAAGAAACCAATGTGCCTCGTCTCCGTGTATGTACGTGTGAGGATAAAATACTTCGTTCTGAGTTATTAGACCACAGCTTGCACGTAATAGTGACAAAGAGATGATCCCAAGATGTTGTCGCCTTGAAAGTTCAGATCTTCAGATGATCCCAAGATGTTGTCGGCTTGAAAGTTCAGATCTTCCATTAATGATAATTGTATTGGGTACGTTTCCTGTGAAATTCTTGATTTCAAAACCAGACTGGCACACCAATTACTGTTGACTCCGTTTTATGGTTGAGTACAGTTTATACTGGTGAAGAGGTAGCTTAAAACGCGAATGGTTAAAAATGAACGAATGTCAACAATATTCTTCAAACGAACTTCAACAAGTAGTGTTGAACTGGGTGAACTGGGCAAGTACTGGCAGTACATAAGTCGGTGATGACTGTACATAGATTTTATTCAACATGACACATACGGAGTGGACAAGACTAACATCGTCACAGGCGCAAAGATCATACATCAGCATAATGGTAATTACTTTTAAAGTTCCTGAAGATTCTCTACCAATAAAGTCCTCTGACTCAAGTGACTAAGGATCACAAAAACTGTTACCGTATAATATTCTTCTCATTCAAGTCCATTGACCTTCCTTCAAGGACGTCTATCATGGTAACGTATTCATACTCCAGGATAAAATCTTCCATATCATACTTCACAATCCCATACGTTCTCCAAAACATAACGTTAGATAGCATATAGTTTCAAACAAAGTCATACACGATAATACGAACAGGTTAGAGATTCCAGTTGACTAACCTCTCCCATTCTATGCCACGCTTCTGGCATTGTTGAATGTACGGCATATAAAATATGAAGCATACGAATAAATAAACTGGTTTACACGTAGGTATTATTCCTCTACGGTAATCTAATATGACCACCGACTCCGTCTGTCCATTCTAGGAAATTACATGCTAAGATGACTTCCCGCTAGACTACAACTGGGAGCGGCCTGATACTTTAGTTTACGGCAATAAATGTACAAATATAACCGGGGCGACACTTACATGATCCTTCCATCATTGGCTTCGTCAAGAATACCAATTGAATCAATATAACATACTGGCTTATACAAAACTGCCAGAAAATTCCAATAATCTATATCTCTCGGACATAACAAAGTCCGCACTGCCCCGTTCAAAACATGACGTCACAATCCCCAAACTAGGTTACCCGTGCGTCCAAAGCAACTCACACTGCATTGTGCACGTCAGTGCGTGAATCAATCGAACGCACAAATAATAAAATATATAAAGACTGGTGCGTACATTTGGCAGGACCGAAGACTACCCCCTTAGGTAATAAATGTACGTAACATCCACCCATCCCTCTAGGGAGCAAATCAGGAGTCCTATGCTCAGTATGGATGACATGAGATCACATCTTAGTCAAGAGTATCTTCCTAGACGTCCACAATAGGTCCGCCCACTAATGATTACATTCCCACGATATCACTTGCCTGGAGTCACACCTCACGGTTTTAGTGCTCAACAAGATGTGTTATCAGACCGCGGCAGGATGTCTAACAACCGATGTCTGTCTCCTGTTACATCTGCGTCTCACACGTTTGTCTACTTCATGGATGGCAAAGGTGTGTTTCGTTTAAATCGCCCCTTCTCGTGGGAGAATGCCAACATGAGCACAAATATACACCGTAGACGAGATCGACAACTATTACTCAGTCAAAAATTACACCTTTCTGGCCACACGGTCACACACATATATATATATATAATTCTTGAAACAACAATAGTAGGGCCATGTAAAGTAACAGTAAAATAAATATAAAGAAAATCCATATGTTTCAATCGTCCTTCACATTAGCTATCCTGAAACAACTTTAACAACATTTTTTCAAGCAAAATCTGCTTCACAAACTATTGGTAACAAGTAACAACACTTCTATTCTATCACTCTGATCTGTCTCTTTCTAATCGCTACTCGCCGTCAACTAAACCACCTCCCCCATCCTCCACCCCCCAAAAAATCATTTTCCTTGTTGTTGTTGTTTTGATGAGGTGATGGGTGGAGAGCGGGCACCTAACAGCTGACGATTATTGCCTCTTCTCGTTCCATCTTGGTCTACCCTTTTCAACCTGAAATTTGGTTATAATTGGGGTATTTAGTGTCATTTCATTTACTAATTTTGTATTCAATTTAAATAGCTAATGTCTTTAGCAGTTGCTGATTTTAATTTATGTTAGTATTTGTGCATTTTATTTTCTCTTTTGTATTGTTTCTTGATAACTATTGTCCTTTACACTTGGTTTTACTTTGTATTAGTATTTGTTCTTTTTGAGCTGTTGTTTTTTTGTTTTTTTTATTTAATACCTTGTTGTCTTTCCTTGTCCTATGAGTAGTTAGTAAGTTTTTTTTTTTTTTTTTAACTAACCTTATATGTTTTCCTTTGTTTTATGTATATATCTTTTAAGTATTGATTGGGCATCTCTTGGGGCATCTATACTTAAAACCTTATCACCTGTCAAGTCTATATTGTGATTTCTATAGTAAGTTTTTAATTCAAGCCTTTGTTGTTCATACTTTATACAGTGGATCAGGTAGTGGTCTATGCCATTCTCTTCCTGACATTCTTGGCAGTGTGGTTCTTCTATCATAAAGTATGCTGCACCGAGACGGAGACGCCACAGTTTTTTGTTTGATGGTATCTTTAATTCTTCTCTGACCTGGCACGTCCTCGTTGGTTCTTTCAGCAGTTTGAACGCGTGTCTGCCTTTTCTACTTTTCTTCCATGTTGTCTTCCATTCCTCGTTTATAGTTATGTTCACTTGGCTCTTGATATCCGACCTTCCCAGTCCTGCTCTTATATTGTTTTTACCTGTTCTTCCATTCTTGGCGTTCTGATCTGCCAACTCGTTGCCAGCAATACCTATGTGTGCTGGAACCCACTCTAGCCTCACACTACATCCTCTGTTCCCTAGTGATGTATTAGTTGCTAGAATTTCTTCCTTTATGTCTGGCCGGCTACATTTACCTGGGTTTTCTAGTGCTTGTAGTGATGATACTGAGTCTGTAAATATCGTAACAGCTTCTGGTGGGTTATCTTCGATTATTTCTAAACTTTTAAGAATTGCTACCATCTCTGCGGTAAAAATCGAAGCCCCTTCAGTTACACTGTAGCTCTTTTTTATTCCCCATTGTGGCATTACAACTCCGGCACCTAGTTGTCCACTATCACCCTTGGATCCATCAGTGTAGACGGCCAGACATTGTTTAGTTAATTGATCTATGAACTTTCTACTTATCATTTTGGCTTCTCCTCCCCATCCATTATATTTTACTATCCTTAGTATATTTAGGGGTCCCCTACAGCTTTCTACTAAATTGTCTATATGTTTATTATAATTTAGTTGTTTATCTAAAGTTATGCCCAGAAATCCTTTTCCAAATCCATTCCTTGCTATTATAAACTCACCAAAACACGTGATCTGCTTACACCCAACTCACTAAACAAACCACAAAATGTAAGATTCAAAAACAAAAATAATAAAAAAGAAAATATATTTTAACGATTTAAATCGAAATAACAAATTAAATTTCTGGTTTAAAATAGATCGTTTCTAGATTTTCTTATTGCTAATTGTATGGGTTTAACTAGAATGTAACAAATTGTAGCACATTTTACATTTTTATTTTAGTAAAACTCCCATATTTTACATTTCCTCATTCAGCACTGTTATTCCGCAGTTGTAGACACCACGAGACTGGACAATGAACAACTAAATAAAATAAGTTAGAAAATATAAACATTGCAATCGTTACAAATCAAAGAACTCGAACATGCAGATCTGAGTGGTCACACATAATTCATTCAAAATTGAATCAGTAATTCAATTTTCTGTTTTTGTTTTTGGTGCCTTTGGTGGCCTTCTTCCATAAGCTCGAGCTTAGTGTGCTTAACAGTTAATTCGGCCCTGCGTCTGGTAAAGTTCCAAATGGCGACCCGTGTAAATAGCAACCGTGTCGCCACGCCTGATCTACCCCTGGCTAATGGCTGTCCATTATTTTTATTCTCAATGAATTACTTTTCCGTACCCTTCAGTTCTTCTGTTCTGTACTGTTGACATGGAGGCTTGTTTTATTGGTGTATTTCTATGCGCATGCGTGTTTGTATTTGCTCGATCACGTGCTTCCAATAGACACGCGCGTGAATCTTTTATTCGCAAAAATACTGTAGATGCTAAAATTGAATGCTTCTAATAGTTTCCTGTGGTTTTGTGTGTGTGCGTGTGTGTGTGCGAGCGCGCGCTGTTGCTTTGTTTTCTTTTGCTTACGTGTTCATAATATCTGTTGAAAATGTTGCCCGCGTTGAATTGCTTTACAAACGTAAACAAGTACACAGACACGCACCCCATTCAGAAAGGTGCGTAGCACGCGTTCTGTCAATTGCTTGTTTACTGCATTGTTGCTGTGCCGTGACAACAGTTTCCTTCCTCGCTGATGTTGTCTTCCCTAACTGAAAAGTCTCAGCATTCAAGTATGTATCGGAGTTAAAGGAAAGGTTAAAACTAGGATGGGACCTAGCAGCAACCAACCTTAAGCGAGCACGCATGAAGCACGCTAAGCGATACAACAGAGCAGTGAAAGAGAGAGAATTGCAACCAGGAGAGAAAGTTTTGTTGTTACTTCCAACCGGAAACAATAAACTACGTATCGGATGGCAAAGGCCGTTTACCGTCCTTAAAAAGATCTCGAGAACGAACTACGAGATCTCTATTAAAGGTAAGGAAAAAATCTACCATATAAATCTGTTAAAGAAATATTTGGAAAGACCGGTGCCTTCCACCGAACATCTCTTGGCGGTCGCTATAGCAACCGAAGATGAGGAAGATGACGATAGTTGCATGGAATACCCACTGCAACAAACGGAATCGTTTAAAGATGTTAAATTCAGCGACACTCTCTCAGAAGCACAACAGACAGAACTTAAAGCGTTACCGAAACAGTACTCGGTAGTTTTAACGGACATACTTGGTCGAACGCATCTCGTAGAGTTCGATATGAAGCTGGCAAACGAGACACCTGTGCGAACCAGAGTTTATCCGATCCCGTATGTGAAAGTAGACACGTTACGCGGTGAGATAGACAAACTACGTCAAGCTGGGATTATTAGCAAGTCTACATCGCCCTATAGCTCTAGCGTCGTACTGTTGCAGAAACCTAATAAGGAAGTTTAATGAATTTATACTTGGAGACCTAAAGGTCTTTTATGTTTGGACTTGCGCACTAATATAACCGACTAGGTTGAACGGGATGCGCCTCGCCAAAACGAGGCAAAACTTTATTTAAAAAAAATAAAAATTAGGAAGTTCGGCTGTGTATCGACTACCGATTACTTAACACAGTAACGGAATTTCAGCCTGAACCACTGCAAAACGCTTCTGAACTGTTCACCAAACTTAGCAAGGCTAACATTTTCTCCAAGATTGACCTGAGTAAAGCTTATTACCAAATACCAGTCAAGGCGGCAATTAAACCGTTATTAGCCTTTAGCACCAGTGAAAGACATTATACTTTTAATGTTACGCCTTTCGGTTTGCACAACGCGTCAGGAGTCTTCACCAGGATGATGAGAAAGCTTTTAGAATCATTGCTAAGTCCAAACATACACAATTTCATGGACGACATACTTATTGCAACGGATAACTACGAAGAACATATTGCTAAGGTCGCTATGCTCCCCAGGAGACTACAGGAAGCTGGTTTGACTGCCCGACCTAGCAAATGTTTAATCGGCTTTGAAAAGCTTGACTTTCTAGGGCATACTATTTCTCAAGGTTGTATGGGGCCCGTTGCCAAAAAAATCGAGAAAATACATGCAGCAAAGAGGCCTAAAACAAAGAGAGACACGCGTTCATTCCTGACACTTTGCGCGTATTACCAAAAGTTCATCAAAAACTTCAATGGTCTTACGGCGCCTCGCACTGACCTCACAAGAAAGGGAAAACCCGATACGGTTGTTTGGACCGCAGAGTGTGAACGCACTTACGTCACTCTGAAGGAACAACTATCCAAATACCCCATTCTAAGGTTACCTGACCTTAAGAATCCCTTCTTTTTGCGTGTAGATGCCAGCGGACAGGGAATTGGTTCCACACTGCTTCAGGCAGATGACCAGCATCCAAACCTGTTATTTCCAGTTTCATACGGCAGCCGTAAACTGAATACAGCAGAAAGGAATTATTCGACCGTGGAGAGAGAATGTTTGGCACTCGTGAATGGAATCAGGAGACACCATGAATATCTATATGGCGTTTCATTCACAGTACAAACTGACAATGCATTCCTAAGAGCCAATAAGGAATTTACCGCAAAGATTATGCGTCGGGCTCAACTGTTAAGCGTGTACTCATTCAAAGTACAATACATACCAGGAAAAGAGACTGTTGGTGCGGATTTTATGAGCCGAAATTGGAGCATGGAGGAGGATGATGCAATTGAGGATAGCAATCATTCGATAGCTATGGATGACAGTAGTTTTATTTCCATAAATGAGATATGAAAGGATTTCACATCTTCAAGCCCGGACGAACTGTGACGTATAATGGAAATCTAGCTACAGCATCCGCCAGCCTTTGTTTTCCCGTTAGCGTCCTAAGATTTCGCTAACAAAGTCACGCATTTCTCTGCCTGTCTGACTCACCTTTTAATCCACGCCTCTTTTTACTTGACCATAACAAACGAGTTTGTTTACAATCTTTTGCAACCTGTCATTCACAGCAAGGGGCGAACCACGTTTGTTTACCTGAGTTTCTCACGCGAGCTGATCTGTCAATATTACGATAACAGTCAGCCACACGTGGAAAACACGTGGAAGAGTAACGGTCTTTGAAGAATTCTCTATGCGGGGAGCTAATCCTGTGATGTTCGTACATGCAGGGAAAAGATAACTCTTTTGATCTCGAGAAACAGGGAAAATCTCAGAAGGAAGCCCGCTACACGGGTTAAGCTTCTGTTGTCGGTTAGCAGCGGCCGACAGAAGTGACCGAAAACCTTTTATCTGGGAAACGTAGTTTCAGATTTCTCTGCTGGGAAACGGAGTGTGAAAATTCACATCTTCTAGAGATCATATTAACATGATCGTATATAAACTGCGTCTTTCCCAAATCAGTTATCAGTGTAGCTCGGATTTTTTCGGAGAGTCTAAACACGTTATCTAGAACCATTGGAAATAGATGTGTTAATAGTTCATGGTGTTTTCTTTCTGGAATTTCTGGTAATATAAATTTGTGCTTAAGCGATTTAAGGTGTTAAGTTTACCATTATAATTCACGGTGACTTTCTAGCGTTAAAATTAGCGAATTAAATAACGCGTAACTATTTTCATTCCAGAGTTTTCAGTTGTGATGTTAATTGTATCACCCGCTATCACACAGAAAGAGACGGTTTAGTTGACTAATTAATACACTAGGCGCGACTGATAATTGACGGAATAAAATTCACTTTTATTTCATTGTGTGTAATTTAGTAAGTGACTGTGTTTAAATATCATACGACTAAACAAACAGACGCCAACAATCTAATAGTTATTAATGACAGGCGATATTTGTTGAGTGCGCGAAGGGATAATTAAATCATAATTGACATTATGTGCTGATCGTTGACCGGAGCAGGAAGGGGAAAAGGCTGCGTGCCTTAACCAAACTTGCACCCGCTAAGAGACGCGCGATAGGATAGGCTAGACATACCGTGCGCCTTTTAACTTTAATCAGGACTGACGGAGAGGATGAGAGATCATCCCGTCCCCTTCCGTGTATATATATATATATATATAATAAATTCTTTAAGCACCAAACACGGCGCATAAGGCAGAAACCAGTGCTCTCCAGGTTGTTCGTTGTGACGCCACTCCTCTTAGCTCTTGCACATTATTTAGGCCCAACGTTCTTCCTTCTCTTATTATTGTTCTTCTGAGTGTTTCTTTTGGTCTTCCTTTTTTCCTCTTACCCTCAGGAACCCAAGTGAGTGCCTGTAGTGGTATTCTGTTGTTTTGCATTCGTAGGACATGACCGATATATGACCATCGTCTTTTCCTTATATAGTCGGAGACATATTTCTGCCTAGAGTCTTCTCTTATTTGTCGATTAGTCTTGAATTCTTTCCAACTGATGTTCATGAGTTTTCTAAGACATTTGTTCTCGAATGTATTCAGCTTGTTCTCCAATGATTTTGTTATTTTCCAACTCTCTCAGCCGTATGTTAACACTGAGATAACATTTGAATTAAACAGACGAAGCTTGGTATGTATATTCAATGATCGTATTTCCAAATGTTAGATAATCTATTGAAGGCGCTAGCTGCCAAAGCAATTCTAGTATGGATTTCTCTTGTTGTGTCACCATCCTGAGTCATTTTACTGCCTAAATAATTGAAACTTTCAACTTTCTGTAGTTTTTCCCCGTTCAAGATGATATCAAAGGTCTCGTTAGAAAAGTTCATATATGTTAGTAGCCTTATTTTTCATAATGTTTTTCTATCCTTAGGCATGACTTGATCAAACTGCGACCAGCGATTTTTTAATGTGGCTTTATTGTGGTCTAGGTTTTGGTACATTGTGGTCTATGTTGGCATTTTCTCCATTTACTGATTGGATTAAAGTAGTCTTCTTTTGGCTTACGCGTCACTAAGTTCAGCTGTGAACAGGTCTGGCCACAGAGACTAATTGACATTTTAAAGAGCAAAGTAACTGGACTATAATCACCAGAAAATATCTATTCAACTTTTTATCAGCCATTGTGGAGTAATACCAATAACAGTTCTCCCGACTTCTGATAATCGTATACAAGTGGATTTGTATCCAGAAGAGTACGCTATTTCAGAATCGGCACTCACCAGAGCCAGCCGATAGGATTTACCATCATCATCAATTAACAATAATTAACAGTTTGTTAGCAATCAGATATTTTCCTACTGTTTACTGTAAACCCCAGATCTCAGAGAGCATCGGCATTAACTATTTAAAGTAACATTGTGTTTCCCGGAAAAAACCCCCCACCAAATTAGGCGTTCCCCTTATAAAATTTAATTATTGAAAGGAGGGACTGGGGCCCAATTCGGAATACAAACAATGGACCTTAAATACATATTCATGGATTATACATCCAACGGATTGTTTCACCAAGAATAGGGTAAGAAGCGAGATTGTGTGGCCACGTTTGACATAGTGAGAGAGTGAGATATTTTCTTTAGTACAGGAAACATTGTATCTTCTGCCCTCTTTTTGACTATTGTTTAACTTTATTGGATAACGTTTAATGGGAACTGTGTTCTTTCTTTACTGTCTATACTGTAACCTAGTGCTAACTTTTAACCTTTGGGGTTATTAACTTGTTGGGTTCTTTTCTTCTCAATGAGGGGAGGGCATAGGTATTCTGTTATTTTTCTATGCATGTAATTCTGATGTATTTGATCTTTTTCTTTTAGATATTCGATGTTGTAAAGTTTAATGATAATAAACAACAAAAGTGTGTTGGTCAGACCCATACCCAAATTTACCATAGTTTTTTACACGTTTGTGTGTCTTGTTGTCACATAGCTGTGTGTGAGTGTTTTAGTGTAACTTATATTTCTCAATATCTGGAGGTGCAAGATTGTCTTAAACCAAATTATAGTCGTATAGATAGGCTGGACTAGAGAAACCATTCAGTCCAGAGACAGATCTTCTCCTTAAACTATTCACTCGTGAAAACTCAATTTCTTACATTTTTACTTCACACGTACTATCGCCATCTCCTATACTCAGGCGGGACCTTACATAACTTTAAAACATATCTACGCACGATAGTAATGAACTATCGCTCTGGGAAGTAGATATAATAATGAAACTAGTCAGGGTCAGTTCTGTGTGAACTGTCGGTGTCCCGGTATTATGACTAGTCTGTTCAGCTTTGGTTCTGGGTAATGAGCCATCGGTCTGTGTTATGTTGGTAGTCCGTTGTGAGTCCCGCACTACATAGGCTGTGCTAGTGGCTTGGCGGAGGTGTCCAATAGGGCCATCATGTCCTAGAGTATTTGTTTTGGTTATTGAGATCAGTATCGCAATTTTTCAACTGGAACATTGTTTTTTGTTTGGGTGCGGCTGTAGTGGTAATGTTTTAAGTTCGTCTGAAAATCTGATGTCCTTTACCCACCAAGTGAAAAACTGCGTTTTTCTCTTGAAGGGGAGGGTGAATGTCAAGATGGAATTTTGAGAAGTTGATATGGTTGTATGCTCTTGGGTGAGCAAGGTTTATTAGGTACATTGTTGTGGCAAACGTGATTGTAATGTAAGTTAAGGTCAAAAGGGAAGTGATCCTTAGTATGCTAAGTTGGTCAGAGTGAATTTAGAGTTGCGTCGCTTGTGGCACTTGTTTATTTATTAGATGACTGAATTCTTTAAGAAATTTCCTCGTATGTTCGAGAAGTTTTTTTGTAAGTCAGAAAAAAAGAGCGTCGTGAGCGCTGATCATCTCGAGTGGTGAGATGTAGTTGTTCTGTATTGGAGAGCTGTGTATAGCTCGCAGCTAGTCCGTGAATGGACTGATCGGCTGTGTGTGAACGGCCGATTCTCGTGACTGTTTGAGCGGAAAATGTGTATCCCCGTGCAGTCGGTCCTAGGCGTTGACGGAGGAAAGTCAACCCTGGGTTTTTCTCTAAGTGTGTGTTCCCGATCAGTGTTTGGTGAAGATGCTTAGAGTGTTTTGCAATGTGTGTCTCGATGGAGACTTTTGTACAGGACTGTATTGAATATTCTTTCATGTGTTACATTATTTGAAGATAGTACGTTCTTTGATATTAACTGCAGTGTGAAGATTAATGGAGTTATTAGGAAGCTATTATGAAGGCCAGGATTTTGTACAGGCCGTATTTGATATAACTGCAGTGTGAAGATTAATGGAGCTATTATGAAGCTATTATGAAGGCAGTCCTTGAGGGATTTAGCTATTGTGCACGTTCGATGAGATGAGCACTATTATTCTGTAATTGAGCTCTATGAAGAAGACATTTAAGAGTCGGAGACTTATCGACTTTATAAGGCCATATTTATAACTGCGGTGAAGGCAGTCTTTGAGGGATTTTGAGCTCTAAGAAGAGATAGTGATGGTGATTATTATAGTACTGCAATGTGAGCAGTCTTTCTGGATGAGGCCATATGTATAAGGCCGTATTTATAACTGCGGTGGATGCCGTTTATTAAGGAACATTGTTAATATGTACCTTCGATGAGAAGTGCGCCACTATGTGCGGTAACTGAGCTCTGTGGGGTGTTTGAGCTTATGAATTCACTTACCTGATGCTTGTACTTTATGCTGTAATTTTCGTCTGCGTCATCATTACTGTACAGTTATCAACATTAACATATTTGCTGGAGACCCAATAATAACACACTTTTACAGTGGTGGTTCCCAGTAAAGTTGGAATTGACACCTACAACATTCGCGTTGGAAGGATATGATTACAAGTGTGCTGTGTTCCGGCCTAGATAAACTATATATTAAACGTTCGCAGTCTAATCTACACCTCCATTACTCACAGGCAGTTTGCTGTCGCTCGTGACTTGAAATCGGTGACACGGTGAGGTGTCTAATGTTTACATGTTACCCTATGACATGCCTGCAGCGTTCCCAGTTCTACTTGTAGGATGGAAATTTTCAAGTGAACTGCGACATATTTTTGACGACCTGTGCTGAGTCGTTATTATCAGCGATAGTTGGATTGTGAGGGCTAGAGTACCTGGTCTAGTTCTCATATGTAAATTCAAGATGTCAAGTACCTCTTTTCAACAAGATTGACAGACAGCGTACCTTCACAACTACATAGGGAGCAAGTTCATATTTGCATTGTTCCTGTTTTCCTGTGCGATATACGAGCATATATCAGAGTGTGTCAAGTACCTGAAGTGAGACGAGTCTAATACCTGTTCCTGTACTTTTCAACATGGGAGTGTCCTTATGTTGTTTTATCTGATGCCCATCAGTTGTAACGGAAAAGACGGGACAATTTCTATGTGAAAGATAAGTGGTTTTTTGTTATGGAAAACTGTGTTTCTGTATGTATGTTGTCAGGCCTTCCAGTTGTACATTATTTATTCTATTAATTGTTTTATGATAGGATTTAGTGCATAATTGATTGTTGCTCATGTGACATAATACTGACTATATTTATTGTGTGGGGTGGAAATTAATTGTCCAAGTTTCCAGGGACATAAACTTGTAATAATTATAAGTGTTCAATACATCTAGTACACTCAGTGATTGAATCACCATGGATCATGATATGGATCCTGCAGATATAAGGCCTATGTTGGAGTGTGCATTGGTGGTAGGTAGAGATATTAAGGGATTGAGAGGCCCACGACTTGGAGCATGGGTGATGGACGATTTTTTGATTAATGTGTCAGCATCCCTAGAGTTATTTGCTGAACATAACTTTAAGTTTGTTTGTAATTTGGTAATGGCTAAGGATTTGGTTAATTTGCTACGGCACCTTCGTGTGTTTTTGCAACAGTATATTGAGGTTGAACACGGACATATAGTGCAAAGTATATACAAAATAATCCACAACGATATTTCTGACGAGCAGAAAAGGGAATTGAGAAATGAGAAACAAACAAAGGTAAACAAACAGAATGCTCTACAGGAAAGGGCAAATTTTTTGCAGGATATTGCTGAAAAGAATAAATTACAAGAAACAGTGTCTAAGCTCACAAGTGAGTTACATAAATCAAACTTGGAGCTTGCTGGTGTAAAAACAGCATTAGACTCTGCATGTAGTAAAGTCAAGGACTTGGAAACACAGATTGAAAATAAGCAAGGCGAAGTTAGAAATCTCACTCCAGAAATTGAAGAAAAGAGAGAGATGTATGATAAATTGAAGATTGAGACCAATGTACGTGAGAAGAGTTATATAGATATGCTTCATGATGTGTTGGATGATAACGATATTCTCAGTCGCCAACTGAAAGAAAAGAATAACGTATCTCCTGAGAAGATTAATGAGTTGAGAGCACAAGCTGCTAAAGTTGAGGGGCTTCAGGCTCAGGTGGCCCTACTTCAGCCACAAATAGAAGAGGTGCAAAAGAAGAGATTAATGAAATTGGAACCACAGAGGAGAACAAATAAAGAAAAGGATGATAGGGAGAGATTAGAGGAGTTAACGGTGCAGAGAAAGAAAATGGTTGAGATTGAGAAGTTACTAACAGAAGAGAGATGCAAAGTTATGACATGTGATAACTTAAATAAAAAACTAAGCCAAGAGATCTCTCTTAATATTGCTGAGATTACTGAACTAAGAAAAAGAGTTGATGGTTTGGTAGATGTTGTTTTAGGCATCAAAGGTTTGTCTACTGTCAATGTTGACAATGATAGACAGAAGGTTGTTTATCACCAAGTAAAACAAGCAAGAAGTCAGCCCTATACACTCTTTGCTGATGCGAAAATCGAACATGGTGGACGTAAATCCTTACGTGGCAAATATAATTTCCCACGTACTACTACTGTTAAAATTAATGACTCCTGGCGTCAGAACAACAGGGGTAATTCTAATGTGGCAGTCAGTTCTGATCATATAGGTAACCTTAAGGATTCGATCAGTTCCACTACTTGTTATACCCATGTTAGACGGTGTGATACAGAAAATAAGCATAGTATCACAGAGAATAAAAAAAGTTTTGGTGAAAGAAGTACCCCTATTGTAGGAAATTACCAAGGGAAACCTTCAAAAGGTAGTTTTTCCTCTCCTAGAATCCAAAGACAGTTTAACAGAATTCAAAATTGTGATTCTGAAAAGTTGGGAAATTATGGTAGAAATAGTTACATTAAAGATTACCAATCTGATGATAATTGTTCTGGGAGTCAACAAGATTCATTTACCAGATATTTCTATCATAGGAGAGATATTAAGCATAACAATGCTAACTGCAGTTCTAGGCATAATAATTGTCACAATGGAGGAGATAAAAATAGCAATAGAGATAATAACTTTCCAAAAGTTACTACACATCATCAGGTTAACTTTGCGCAACTAAAGCCCAAGGTAATTGTTCAGAAATACAGTAACAATAAGTAATAATGTCTCAAGTACTACTGTTGTTATGTTTTGATTTCGAGAAAGTATCTCGTTTTGTGAGAGCATAACTTTATTTCAGCCTACTGCTGTGACGACCTTCATTTTTGGTCAGGTTGTTCCTAACCTTCTGTGTAGTATACTATGAGACGTGGGAAGACTTGATGGCATCATATAGAAACCAGATGTTTTTCACTGCCACAAGTGTTAGGTAATTGTGTAGTTAACTTCTCCGTTTACCTGAATAAATCTCACAGTTGATTAAAATAGAAATTTTCATTTGTATTTCTGACAGCATTCAGCTTTGCGTTAAGAATCATCGCTCCGATGTTATTATTGGCGGTGAGAGGAATGTAGATCACTTTGCGACCGTGTGCCCAATCAAGCGCAGCCCAGCCAGCATGTTGACCCAGTGTTATATGACGTCGCCTCGTGCGGTTTATAGAATACTATCAAGGAAGCCGGAGTTGTGCCCTATTAATTTTTTTTTCCTTTAGGAGTTGGTTCAAGATTGCTATAGTGGTTCTTATACTTAATTTTCTTTTAAGGATAATGTATTATTGTATAGTATAATATTTTTGCATTATATAATGTGGTATTGGATATTGTGTATGTCCATATTTATGCATTATTTGTACTCTATGTTTTTGTTTACATGATTGTATTGTGGATAAACATTGTACGTATTATCATTGCAATGAATTGTAACATTTCATTTTGTAGTGACTTATCTTTAATTTTTGAAATGATATAGTGGATTTTTGGTATTTACATACACTAGTCTGAAGACTATTCCACTTGTTCATATTATTATTGTCCATACGTGCTCTGTTGTCAAGTTTAGAGCTATGATAGCTGACTCATCTAAACATTGATATGATTTTGCAGCAGTAATTATTAGGATAGTTTTGTACATGATGAGATTGCCAGCCCTAAGCACAAACTCATTAGCTAGTAATATGCGTTAGTCGCTTTCAGAGAGTTTTTTGGTTACTAAATTTGTTTTTTCTTTTTCGTATCTGACTCCATGTTTAGTTAATGTATTTCTATATACAAAGGTTATATGAAGTAATTGTTGGGTTGTGAAATGGTATTTTGGAACTAAACGGTATATGTAAAATTGTCGGAAATAGTAGATACTGTTGTTTGTTTGAAGAATTTAGAAGTCTGACTTATATACTTGTTCTTATATAATGTTAGGTTTACATTTGCAAGTTGGTATGGAGTTAATAGTGTGGTTTTTATAGGTGCTCATTTGTGTTTACTTAGAGATGGGAATTTTTTTTTTAATGTCACACATTTTGTTACAGCTCATTTCATTT
The DNA here is from genome assembly GCA_024509875.1 of Oreohelix idahoensis. Taxonomy (NCBI): domain Eukaryota; kingdom Metazoa; phylum Mollusca; class Gastropoda; order Stylommatophora; family Oreohelicidae; genus Oreohelix; species Oreohelix idahoensis. The sequence continues at coordinate 644,812 of JAMPIV010013290.1, forward strand.
TTGATTTATTAATTATACGTTCAAACTTGTAAAAAATTAAAATACTATTGTTATTTAACTTAACGTTAAGAAACTTTTTTGTATTGTATTTTTTGTAGGAAATGTATTTGTTTTTTGAAATTGTTATATTTTTTCTCTGCCAACGCTTAACTGTACGCTAGGTGTAATAATATATATTGATATTTCCACAATTAAATTTAAAAAAAGAAAGAAAAAAAAAGAGAGAAAAATAATAATTTTGTTTTTTTGTCTGAGATTGTGATATTTTTGTTTTTACATATCGCACTTTTTTGTGTGATGTCTGTGATAATTCATTTTAGTTATGAATAAGTTGTGTAAATTGGCTAAATCATTTATTATGCGTTATTTATTATAGCTTGCTTTTGTGTTATGGTATATTTATATATATATACTTTGCCTCGTTATTGTATGATTTTCGGTCATGATTGTATTTTTATACAATACATTGTTTGTCTAAATAGTCATTAAGATGTAGTATTGCCACTTGTCTATACATTCATTTCTTGAATTTCTTTCTTCCTTTACGGATTGTTCTTTGTCTCATTCCATATTTTCTCTGTGATTTTTTCAGTAGCGGTTTATACTTTGGTGATGCTTCTTTGTCTCCTCTAGGTGTCACTTAATTCTATTTGTATATGTTCACTTCTTATACTTCCTTCTTTTGCATTGTGACGTTAACTATATGGCTTGGAATGATGTAGCCATTTATGTCGGTTTGATGTAAGAAGTTGGTTAACTTGATTGTTACTATTTGATTATTGATTTCTTTTCCTATTTGATTTCATTGCTGATTTCAGTGTTGATCATGCTTCTTTTGCTTGATCTTGTCTGTTACTTTATATTTATTGTATTCTGCTTGGTCTACAGTAAACATACTTAATTTGTTTGAAACCAATTATTTCGGTGTACTTGGCCGATTATTTTGTATAATTTGGTATTGTACACTTGCTTATATTTTTTGTCGATGTATTATTATGACCTTAACATTAGATATTTTTATAAGCGTATATTAGAGCTTATCGGACCCTTAATTTTTCGTGGATGTAGTTTTTTCAAAAAAAATGATAAATCATTTTTTTCTCCGGGGGGGTGTGGTAGTATGTTAAGGTCAAAAGGGAAGTGATCCTTAGTATGCTAAGTTGGTCAGAGTGAATTTAGAGTTGCATCGCTTGTGGCACTTGTTTATTTATTAGATGACTGAATTCTTTAAGAAATTTCCTCGTATGTTCGAGAAGTTTTTTGTAAGTCAGAAAAAAAGAGCGTGTTGAGCGCTGATCATCTCGAGTGGTGAGATGTAGTTGTTCTGTATTGGAGAGCTGTGTATAGCTCGCAGCTAGTCCGTGAATGGACTGATCGGCTGTGTGTGAACGGCCGATTCTCATGACTGTTTGAGCGGAAAATGTGTATCCCCGTGCAGTCGGTCCTAGGCGTTGACGAAGGAAAGTCAATGATATGGTCTGTTTTTCGGTCACCACATTGATAAGTGCTAATTTTCGTGATATAGCTCGTCCAGTCACAATGTTCTTTAAATGGGTCAGGTTACCGACTGTTGGGGCCTTGACAAGGTGTACTGTTAGATGCGTATATTCTGATGGAATGAGTGAGTGTAAACATCAATAATGAAGACGCGAATGGATGACAGTTCTACAGGTACACAGGACACCCACTCCAATCACATGTAGAAGTCAAGGATGGCTGGAACTACTGTGGTCGTTTCATACTGTTTAATTGGACGTACAAACTTGGACAGTACGAGTATAGTTACAGGAAAACAGGTCGACATGTATCATCATACTGTTGATCAATGGTCTACAATCTTAAGTTGGCATTCATGCTGAAGAACATTACAATGGAACGTCCGTAGACAAGCACTTAGATTTCCACTGTTTATAAATATAACCATCAGGCCTTACTGACCGATCATGTCAGTTAATAAATAATGTTCAAGCATAACTCCTAGACAGAACCTCTTTTCTAGCGAAGATTCCCTTAGGTAAAGTTCAGCAAATATTTCTGAAGACAATGTTAACCCACCAGTATTGGGGTTTCTTTATAAAGGTGATCTCTTAATCATCACCTGATAATAAGGGGCATCCCTGTTCTCTGATCGATGATCGACAAAAAATAGGATCCAAAATGGCTTCTGGTTCCAGTGAGCATTACTCACTATACAAGTGCATAGTAAAGCTTCAATAAAGGCTTTGTTCATGAACATAAATGTTTCTACAAGAATCAGCATATTCTTTCATCATAACTGCTGCATACAATCATATTCAGTGCTGTTAGGTAACATGTCATCCCGACATATTGATATAGATCATCATCATGTAGACGTCTGCCCATCTAAGACTAGCAAGGAAAAGTTCAGTAAAAAGTTCTTTTACCTGGGCATGGGAAATACACTAGCAGAACACATACGCCCTCTCCTGGCGATACAGAATAAACACTGGGGAACTCATAGACTTAATAATCATATCAGAAACTACCTTCTTCCCCATAATAGATCACAGCGATCAACAAACTTCGGACTGGTCTCCGACATGGCATTCACCAGACATTCCATCATCACGGAAGACCCTTTTTCCTCTCCGCATGCGCAGAAACTGCCTGAACCCAACGTTCAGTACAAGGAAAAATAGTTCCACATAGACATACAAAGATATCACGATATAAGACCGAATCGTCTGAAATAGACACGGAGTAAACATAGACTCGGACCATAAACATTCCTGCATAAACCTAAGCAAGAACAATCTGTTTCTGGCCCAACAAGGAACAGACCAACAAAATCTGGATTCATACGCCAAATTCGATATCCAGGGGAGATAACCCATATAACAAAAGTATCAATCAATCATGGGTGATATATCTTTGACCAGGAAAGCATTTTGATTCTAAAAACAAATACTTTCCCTCAGACAAATAAATATTATAATAACTACATACATTGCCACCAGTAATCTGTTGGTAACAGACTACCGCAACCCCCGGGGGGAAAAAATGAAATTTTTTATTTTTCCATCTGAGAGCAACATACAATAGGCTCACAACGCACGAATAGTGCGCAGATGACTAATAAGAGCAATTTATAATGTCAAATTAAGGTAAAGTCGAAGCATAGATCGACTTGTGAGAATATATCTCAACATCTCAGAGAAAGCATTTCTCTTAAGTATAAATATTTCCAGGGAGGTGCCACCAACGTATACTACAATGCTGGCAATGACACAATGCATATAACAATTTCATATTTAAGCACTATAAGTACATGATTGACAAAGAAGAAAAATCATCAAAGAACAGCGGTGAATATATATCAATGAACGTAGTGATAGTAGTGATACAATCACTATATTACAAATTACAATGTGTATCTATCTTGATATAGAAAAAGAACTATTATAGACTTAGATGTGTTAAGAAGTCCAAGACCTAACAGTTAGGTGGAATCATGTGGGCATCTAGACAAAATGTCTGCCATCACATTATCTGATCCACGGATAGCTCGTACCGAGAAATGAAAAGGTTGAAGAGCAATTGCATATCGAGTAGACCTCGAGCTCTTCAAATTTTACTCTGTATAGCCGTAAGAGCTTTCTGGTCGGTTTCTACTATGAAATGTGCGCCTAGAAGGAATCTTTGTAGTTTGAGAATTGACCAGACCATAGTCAATAGTTCACGGTCTAAAACCGAGTAATTCCTTTCTGCAGCATTAAGTTTTCTGGAGATATACATTACAGGATGCAGAGTTCCAGAGTACTCTTGCATTAGTGCCGCTCCAATCCCAGTGGATAAAGCGTCACTACGAAGAACAAATGTCTTATCTGTAGTAGGTAACACTAAATTAGGTGGTGTTGAAAACAATTTTTTAATCTTATCCAAAGAGGATTGGCATTCCTGTGACCAGTGGACCATATTAGGCGACCCTTTCTTTAGTAGTGTAGAAAGAGGTGCCATGATAGAGGATAGATTCGGAATGAATCTTCCATAAAATTGAATAAGACCTAAGAGACTTCGCACTTGCTTTTTAGTCTTAGGAATAGAGATGTTAAGTATCTTAGTGATATTATGGTCCTCTGTCTTTAGGAAACCATGACCAACTCGATGGCCTAGGAAAGAAATTTCGCTAAAACCAATGCAGGCTTTAGAGGGTTTCGCTGTCAGGTTATACTCGCGTAGAGTAGATAGTAATTCAACTAACCCCGAATAGTGATCTTCCCAAGTATCGCTGAAAAGACAGATGTCGTCTAGGTACGCAATGACATCTGACCGATAAGATAGGATTCGACGCATCATGCGTACAAATGTAGCTGGTGCGTTCATAAGGCCGAAAGGCATGAAATTCCATTGAAAAAAGCCTCTAGGTGTAGAAAAAGCCGTAATTAGTTTGGCGCGTTCAGATAAAGGAACTTGCCAATATCCTTTAGACAAATCAAGTTTAGTGAAAAAATGAGATTTAGAAAGCCTAGTAAGTAGCTCTTCTAGTAAAGGCATAGGTTCAGCATCGAACTTCGTAACTTGATTCAATTTGCGATAGTCAACGCAAAGGCGTTTGTTATTGTCTTTTTTTCGAACAATAACCACTTGCGAAGAATATGCAGAAGTGGATGGTTCAATTATTTTTAAATCTATCATCTCATCTAACTCCTTCTCAACCTGTGCTTAAAAATGTATAGGGATAGGATAAGGTCTGACCCTAATTGGATTATGGTCAGTTAGAATAATGTCATGTTCAATGACATGAGTTTGTCCAGGGATGTCAGTAAGGACATCCTGAAATGTTTGTAACATAGCCGAAACTTGTCGCTGTTCTCCTAGCGATAAATCAGGAGAGACAGTAACATTTTTCCATGATTCACTAGAATGAAGTGGAATCATCGGAAGAGGAAGATTTACATCCGAAAAACTTGTTTCCTCATCCTGTATTACGGACAGTGATGAGTAATGACCATGTTGGACTGGTGAATCGTCCGTTGCCTGGAAAATAGGCTGTAAATAATCCGGACGTTCATGGAATTCCGTAAGCATATTGATGTGGAAGGTTTTATGCTTTCCATCAATATCGACAATGTAGTCAACATCGGAAATTTTCGAGATTATATCGTACGGACCTTTCCAAGAAATAAGAAGTCTGTTTTCCCTACAAGGTAGCAAAACAAATGCTTTGTCACCAGGACAAAGTTGTCGTAAGGTTCTTTTCTTATTGGCAAATTGTCTTGCCTTCTGTTTAGCAAATTCAGAAGAAGAAGTTGCCAATTTGCATGCTTCGATAATCTTTTGTCTCAGCGCGATGACATATTCGTAAGAAGATTTTGTGTCATCGGTAATATTATCAGCGGTTATGAGATCATGAAGCAAAGACATAGGGCCGCGCGGTCTCGCGCCAAAGACAAGTTCAAAGGGAGAAAATCCTGTATGTTCATTGGGGACCTCTCTGTAAGCGAAGAGGGCCGCGGGTAAAACCCTGTCCCAATCTTGAGGATGATCCTCAGTTATCTTCCCTAGTAAGTTTTTGAGTGTTCTATTTAGCCGTTCGACCATCCCATTGGACATAGGATGATAGATACTACTCAAAGATCTCTCTATCTGCAGAGTAGACATTACTTGAGACATGGTATCCGATATTAGTTGGGTGCCATGGTCTGATAATATCTCTCCGGGGAATCCCAGACGAGAAAATATAAGCCAAAGAGCATCTGCAATGTCAGCAGTAGTAATGCTCTTCAGAGGAATAGCCTCTGGCCAACGTCAACACACGTCAAGATAAACTGATGTCCTCTAGCAGATTTGATCTTAAATGGACCAATGATGTCTATCGCCATTTTCTGAAATGGTCGAATAGGAATGTCTGCAGCCTGAATAGGTGCAGCATGGCGTGGACCTTTGCATTTCACTTCTTGACATACTTTACAAGATCGACAATAAATTCGTATGTCCTTGTTCACAAAAGGCCAAAAGAAAGCCGCAAGAACTCTTGACTTTGTACGGGAAAAACCCATATGTCCAGCACACTGAGAGTCGTGAGCGTGCTGCAAAATTTTAACTCTCAAATTCTTGGGCACAAGAATCTGAGAATGACTTGACTTAGTGGAGTCTTGCACCATACGTACAAGTACGCCATTCTTCATTGTAATCCAAGATTTACGCTTTGTATCTTTATTCGGATCACCTTTTGTTGCAAGAGTGAAGAATTTCTTTAGAGTCGGATCATCTTCTTGCTGTTTTATAAACGAGTCACGAGAAATTACCAAGGGATCATCTTGGTTATGCACTTCATTATCTTCAGTAGATGAAGTTTGAGGCATATTAAGAGCTTGAGCTCTAGTGACTACAGCATTAGCAGTTTGCATATTTTGTTTTTCCCAAACGGAAATTTGTTGTGGAGTGCATTCTTTGACTCCGTGAATACGACCGATGATAAGATCAGCGATCGGATTCGGCAGAAGACATGCGTGTACATCTCCTGTAAAGAAAGGAGTAGCAATCTTAATGATAGCAGTAGAGTATTTCTCTAAGGTGCCGCCAAATGTTACACATTTGACTACTTTTCCTGTGGCACGAGAAGGATCTACAAGTGACTGCCTAACACCAATTGTGGTGCATCCAGAATCAAAAAGAACTGAGACTGGATTGTCATTTACTAAACCTTTATGTAAGACAAGAGAACCTCTTCCATCATGCGCGACTGACGCAGGAAGAGCGGGAAGAGGATGGCCACAACTTAAAGTGGACACCGTAGTTGGTTCAAATAATGTTTTGCATTGGGGGCACTGAGATGCTCTCCCAAAATCAAAAGCGGAACATGCCATATTATTAGCATCATTATTATCTTTAGTCTGCTTATAGGCTTCATGGGACTCTTGCTGTGCAGAGTTTGCCTGATAATGTGATTTATGTTTTTTGTATTGTGATCTACCTCGATTATTATTGCCTCTGTAATCATTATTATTTCCTCTATTGTAACCCCTATTTGGGTTTGAGTCATAGTTCTCATGGTTACCATTATCATATTCATTATAATGAGTATCTCTATAACTATGGTCTTGTTGTCTCCATGATGGATGACTTGGATAGTTCCTATAATGACTTCCTCTGCAGAAATTCCTATAATTATGACCACCCCTGAATCGAGGGCTATCGGCTCGTCTCCAGTACTTTGCAGAAGAACCCTGAAATGATTGGTTACCTTGGTTTTGATAACTATTATGGTTACCCTTTTTATCATACCTGTTTTGTGGTCCCTGAAATTTGTGTGAATAATTAGGGTTGTATGGTGTTGCTGAAGCAACTGGCATGCCTTCCTTAACCTTAGCATTGCTAAAAGCTACGTCCGGATGTGCCGTGACGTATTGGGTACAATATTCTTCCATTTCTTTTAGTGTCTTGGGTTTACGCTCATGTAGGAATTCAAGGAATGGTTTATTTACACTTGACATAATCTTGTCTCTGAGCAACAAGTCCATAAGGGCTTCATATGTCTTTTCTGTTTTGGACAACTCAATCCAACGATTAAATGTAAGACGTGTCCTTGCAATGAATTCTGAGAATTCTACCCCTGATTCAGGTACCATTTTCTTAAACAAAAGACGGTAACCTTCCTCTGTTAATTGATATTTTTTTAACAAGGCTGCTCTGATAACATCATAATTATCCTGGTCAGCCTCTTCTACCAAGCTTAAACTAGTCAGAGTGTCACCTTTCAGTATCTCTGATAACTGATTAGCATATTGTGATCTATCCACATTATGATTTCGACAAGAACGTTCAAATCTATCTAACCAAACTGTTATGTCGTCACTGGATGGATTAAATGCTGGTAGCTTGATCTTGTAAATAAAAGGTTTAACATTACCACCAGATGACTGATTAACATTACCCATGTTTGTCAATTTCAACTTTTCTAACTCATAAGCTAAAAGTTTTTCCTGATGTTCATGTTCCATCTTTGTTTTTCTCTCCTCAGCTTCTAATCTTTTATTTTCAGCTTCAGCTTCTAATCTTTTATTTTCAGCCTCAGCTTCTCTGTCTAATCTCTTTTGTTCAGCTTCTCTGTCTAATCTCTTTTCTTCAGCTTTTTGTTTTTTTTCTTCCTCCTTCTGTGCTTTGGCATAATGAGAAAGTGCAAACTCTTTTAACTCCTCAGTAGTCATCCCAAGGGCTCTCCCTTGCTCAATGAAGTAGTCTAAAGTTGCCATAATATTTAATAATATGTGGCTATTATCACTGAAATAACAAATTTATTTCAACCAAACAGGAGCAAGTTTTTAACAAAAACTTGTATAATCAGCTCCCTATATCCCAATCTCTGTGGGAAACAAGCCTTTAAATAAGGTCTTGTATAATCAACTGTGTACCTCTAATAATAGCAATTAATCATCAGTTGATTCTTTCTCATAAGTTCACTACACAGCTAGTAGTGTATGATCAAATATGTTTTATATAGCGTATGTCAACCAAGAACACACACAAAGGACAATCAAGAAGGACAATACGAAAACATTCGCAGAAATCAAATAAGTTAAATCGACAAACAGAAGAAAATAATCACAGAACCTGTGATGATAACTGCGCCGTAATAAACAAAACAAATAACGCCACAGTGTATAAATATAAAGTTGTATAGAACTGAATGATAGGAAAGATGAGACCTACAATTATACAAACAAATCAAAACAAAACTAAAGAACAGAAAAAATATTACAAAAACAACGATAAGCACAGTCGTCACAGCTAACAAAAAATAGCAACAGATGTTGCATGCAAATTTTCAATTAAGAAAATTGCCCCCTACAGACCACTAATATAAGCCCTATGTTACTTGGGAAATCTTATATTAGTCACCTCACCAACCGCCCACGACATAGACACACAAATAATATGTAAACATTTAAACATAAATACATATATATCATATAAATGCAATGTGTTGTAGAGAAGGTTCAGCTGTTATCTAATGCAAAGTTTCTAATTTAAAGAAAATAAACTGCCACTTTAATAAATACTAAATTTTGAACTAAACTATTACAATGTTCAATATATAAAGCTGTTCAAGAAGCTCCAACGTTGATGGTTCCAATAACTAACACACGTAGGACTTCTGACTTGTACTGCATTTTTTCCAAAAAAGTTAACCGTATGTTTGCAACTCGCTGTGATGTCCAACGAAAAAATGTCAATACGCGCTGACCTAGTTTCAGTATTCGCTTGATAGGTCACGTGAGGAACTGTTGACAAAGTGTAGACTCTCACTGCTGGTGTGTCGTATCAGGCGTCATGGAAACGATCTGGTATGAGTAGCTGACTTCCATGTGGTGTCTACTGTGCTGGTTAGCCCCAGAAAGCTGGCCTACCACATTGATAAGGTCTGTTTTTCGGTCACCACGTTGATAAGTGCTATTTTGTGAATATAGCTCGTCCAGTCACAATGTTCTTTAAATGGGTCAGGTTACCGACTGTTGGGGCCCTGACAAGGTGTACTGTTAGATGCGTATATTCTGATGGAATGAGTGAGTGTAAACATCAATAATGAAGACGCGAATGGATGACAGTTCTACAGGTACACAGGACACCCACTCCAATAACATGTAGAAGTCAAGGATGGCTGGAACTACTGTGGTCGTTTCATACTGTTTAATTGGACGTACACACTTGGACAGTACGAGTATAGTTACAGGAAAACAGGTCGACATATATCATCATATTGTTGATCAGTGGTCTACAATCTTAAGTTGGCATTCATGTTGAAGAGCATTACAATGGAACGTCCGTAGACAAGCACTTAGATTTCCACTGTTTATAAATATAACCATCAGGCCTTACTGACCGATCATGTCAGTTAATAAATAATGTTCAAGCATGACTCCTAGACAGAACCTCTTTTCTAGCGAAGATTCCTTTCGGTAAAGTTCAGCAAATATTTCTGAAGACAATGTTAACCCACCAGTGTTGGGTTTTCTTTATAATTGTGATCTCTTAATCATCACCTGATAATAAGGGGCATCCCTGTTCTCTGATCGATGATCGACAAAAAATAGGATCCAAAATGGCTTCTGGTTCCAGTGAGCATTACTCACTATACAGATGCATAGTAAAGCTTCAATAAAGGCTTTGTTCATGAACACAAATGTTTCTACAAGAATCAGCATATTCTTTCATCATAACTGCTGCATACAATCATATTCAGTGCTGCTAGGTAACATGTCATCCCGACATATTGATATAGATAATCATCATGTAGACGTCTGCCCATCTAAGCCTAGCAAGGAAAAGTTCAGCAAAAAAGTTCTTTTACCTGGGCATGGGAAATACACTAGCAGAACACATACGCCCTCTCCTGGCGTTACAGAATAAACACTGGGGAACTCACAGACTTAATAATCATATCAGAAACTATCTTCTTCCCCATAATAGATCACAGCGCTCAATAAACTTCGGACTGGTCTCCGACATGGCATTCACCAGGCATTCCATCATCACGGAAGACCCTTTTTCCTCTCCGCATGCGCAGAAACTGCCTGACCCCAACGTTCAGTACAAGGAAAAATAGTCCCACATAGACATACAAAGATATCACGATATAAGACCGAATCGTCTGAAATAGACACGGAGTAAACATAGACTCGGACCATAAACATTCCTGCATAAACCTAAGCAAGAACAATCTGTTTCTGGCCCAACAAGGAACAGACCAACAAAATCTAGATTCATACGCCAAATTCGATATCCAGGGGAGATAACCCATATAACAAAAGTATCAATCAATCATGGGTGATATATCTTTGACCAGGAAAGCATTTTGATTCTAAAAACAAATACTTTCCCTCAGACAAATAAATATTATAATAACTACATACATTGCCATTATGAAGGCCAGGATTTTGTACAGGCCGTATTTGATATAACTGCAGTGTGAAGATTAATGGAGCTATTATGAAGCTATTATGAAGGCCAGGATTTTGTACAGGCCGTATTTGATATAACTGCGGTGAAGGCAGTCTTTGAGGGATTTTGCTATTGTGCACGTTCGATGAGGAGTGCACTATTATTCTGTAATTGGGCTCTATGAAGAAGACATTTAAGAGTCGGAGACTTATCGACTTTATAAGGCCATATTTATAACTGCGGTGAAGACATTCTTTGAGGGATTTTGCTATTGTGCACGTTCGATGAGGAGTGCACCACGATTTATAATTGAGCTCTAAGAAGAGATAGTGATGATGATTATTATAGTACTGCGATGTGAGCAATCTTTCTGGATGAGGCCATATGTATGAGGCCGTATCTATAACTGCGGTGGATGCCGTTTATTAAGGAACATTGTTAATATGTACCTTCGATGAGAAGTGCGCCACTATGTGCGGTAACTGAGCTCTGTGGGGTGTTTGAGCTTATGAATTCACTTACCTGATGCTTGTACTTTATGCTGTAATTTTCGTCTGTGTCATCGTGACTGTGTGTAGCGTTAATAAAACTGTTCATTAACTGTTACCAGTCGTTCTACGCTACATGGCTTCTATGTGTGTTGCTGTGACGAATGAATGCACCAATACACACTTACTTTGAACAGTCCAGGCAGTGACAGTAATAACATATTTATAAATAGCCCTGTGTGGGCGTGGCCTATAATCAGAACTCATTTCGTCGTTATCCTAGCTTGGACAGAACTTCCCACCTTGATGACTTATAATTTTACAGGAGGGTGAATGTCAAGATGGAATTTTGAGACGTTGATATGGTTGTATGCTCTTGGGTGAGCAAGGTTTATTAGGTACATTGTTGTGGCAAACGTGATTGTAATGTAAGTCAAGTTAAACGTTTGCGAGTTGCATGTGATGTTTGCACGAGCAGCTGAACTTTGATTATTATGACATGTGACTAAAGAAGTAGTTATTATTGGCTAGAGTTAGCCTGAGGTATGGAAGGTGAAAAGGTTACAAGGTTGTCCAAAGGGAGTTGACAGACGTTGTAGAAGGGAACGGACGTGTCCCGTTGTTGCTCTTGTGTAGAAGAGCTGGTGTTTGTTGTGTGGTTTTAGTTGTTGCTATTATCGGTGTTATATATGATCTTGGAAGTTGTCGTAGTCCCAGAAGTGATATTAGTATTATTTGAGTACTGGTAGGTTGTCGAGATAGACTGGTAATTTCTTGTGCCTGTTGAGTACCTCATAAATATGTCATGTACTAGTCATTATTATATTATGTCGAGAGTTCATTTATTTATTGCTATATACAGTGTGGAAACGTGTCCGCTAGACTACGTTGCCGTTGTTGTTGTTGCTGATTGTGTGAGATGAGTGGTAACAGACATGGTGTCGCTGCTGTCAGAGACAAAGTTGTGCGTGTAAGCACCTTATTGTCTCGTGACACTGAGTGAAAAGGCCCTTGAGCATAAAAGTGAGATCCATCTTTGTTTCAATAGATCTGGAAAAGGCGTTTGACAGGGTCTCCTGGAGCAAACCTTGGGACTGTTTAGCAAGGAAGAACATTCCAGCACCTCTGATTCATGCTATACAGAGCTTCTACAAGTCTTGCAGAAATTATGTGAGGACAGCAAACTATAAGTCAGAAGAGTTCAGGACCACCACTGGTGTAAGACAAGGTGATATCCTGTCACCTTATCTTTTCATACTCCTCATGGACAATATCATCAAGGCATGTAAGGAGAGAACAAGAAAGTATTCAGTGGGGTACTGGAAGATGAGACAGGTCTGTATTTCAGAGCTGGCATTTGCTTATGATGTTGTCCTGATTGCTAAATCAGATGCACATCTCCAATCCAACCTGCAAGTCTGGAAGGAAGAGCTGGAGAAGAGAGGGATGGTCATAATCAGCTCTAAAACAAAATCCATGGTAATATCACGAGAAGAAAGAGTACATCAGATTAAGCTGGGAGAACAGGTCCTGGAGCAAGTCGACCACTTTAAATACTTCGAAGCTATTTATGGACCGAAAGGGAGGCATCAAAGAAGAGGTGGCCACTCAAAAAGCAGCAGTTGGGAGACTTTTTCAGGCCACAAATCGAGGATTCCTCAGCAAGAGAGAGGTTGGTAAGAAAACGAAGATGGCTGTATACCTCTCCACCTATGTACCTGCCTTGACATATGGATGCGAGTCATGGGCAATGACTATAACCCACAAACGCCAGATCCAAACCTCAGAAATGAGGAATCTGAGGAAGGTGGTTGAAGTAACAAGAAGAGACATGGTCAGCAACCAGATGATACGTCAAGGCCTAAAATCCCACCCCCTGCAGACCCAAGTAGAACAGTCCCAACTAAGATGGTTTGGCCATGTCTGCAGAATGGGAGAAGATCGGCTACCACGACAAGCATGGGAAACAAAGAGCCAGGGATCCAGACCCCCATGACGACCCAGAGTCCGCTGGGAGGACAACATTAGACAATCTTTGAAGGACCGAGGAGTAGAATGGAACCAGGCCAGGAGGAAGACAGCCGATAGGATAGTCTGGCGCTCTCTCTTCCAAACCTCTACACCTCACGGTAGAAGGGGCAACGACTAAGTAAGTAAGTAAGAAAACAACCTGTTTGAGAGCGTGTGTGAACTTCTGCCCTCCCCCTATTAAAAAACAAACTTTGACATAAGAAATTGGCTTCACGGTGTTACTCGTCTATGTTTAAAGTATTTAATTGTAATCGGTATGCAATGGCTTTGGAAATTTGTTTATGTATTCTTTTAAAATTCTTTTTATTTCTTTTTAGTTAAAGTTTAAGTATGAACGTGTGTTAGGGAAAACGGTTTGTGTGTGCGAGAGTCTGCATGTGGATGTAGGCAAGGGTTTTACTTTATTTTTCTGCTGCGACCTGCACGAGTTTTTTAAAATAAATTATTATTATATAAAATTGTGCCTCGTTTTGGTGAGGCGCGTCCCGTTCAACAAAGTCGGTTACATTAGAGCGCATGTCCAAATATTAAAGACCTTTAGGTCTGATTTTAATATCTTACGAGTGTTTATATGTGTACGTCTCGTACTTTTATTGGAACATATTATTGGACATGTTTGATGCATATGTCTTTGTAAATTTCTACAAATTGTGAATACACACACACGCACACGCGCACGCGCACACTCACTCACACTCACTCACACACACACACACACAGAATCACTACAACCATCTAAAAAAAAATTTTTTAATGCAGCTCCGGCCACAGGAGAAGGATTCCAGACTGTCTCCCGTGGAAATAAAGGAAGACGAAGACACTCAGCACCAAACAGCCGAAGCGATGACGAACCGAACTACCTTCTTACCAGAGTGTCAGAGCCCTTACTCGCAATGAGTCGAAAGCATACTACCACAGAGAGGAAAGAACGACAGACTAAAGACCATGTCATCCAGACCCGGATCATCCCTGACACGAAGCCACGTTCACCCACATATGCACTACAACGAAAACAAGATCCCACAAAAGAAGAGGACACATCCCAACTTAAATCACCCACCCAACTAATCATCGACCTTAAAGAAAGTTCAAGCATTCGTGACAGACAAGGGAAAAGACACAAAACGCCTTTACTCAATATACAAGGTATGTATGTCAAATGTACTGATTTTTAAACAGTTTTATCATGTTAATTTCCAAATTTTCTTTAGATCTTTAAAAATGGCAGACGAGATTTGATGATCAGTATTAACACCCACGGACTGCGCTCAAAACAACACAACATCGTACCACCCACACACAAGCATAAACCAGACTTCATTCTCTACGTGAAACAAACATACAAACACATGAACAAGCTTTAATAACTACATCTAAGTTAGGACAACAGCATTTGTGTTTTAGTTTAGCCATGCAAAACTCAGGTTCTAGAACATCCATACCGCAGACGTCGGACATGTGGGAAATACTTAGGAAAAACAGCGACAGTAGAGGGAGAACAAGCATAATCAATGTATGGAACAATACGAACACGCAAGTCAATATGCACGCTCCACCAAACTACAGAGATAAACTACAATTTTATAAAAACTTAGACAATTTGCTCACAAACACATACAGGAGACACAATATTATTCTAGGAGGCGACTTTAACTGTGTTTTGACTAATATGGATGTGGTAGGCGGAGTCGTTAGAACACATATAATTAGAGAAAACAGAGACGACACACAGCCACTAGATATACTATAAACTATACTGGATACGCACAGCTTATTAGACACATAGAGACACACACACCCTCACGGCATTGAAACCACACATGCAAACACAACACAAAATAAGAAAGCAAAATTAGGCAGAATCTATGTGCCGTCAACACACCACTTAATTCAAGCAAAACACTTTGATAGAAACTCTCAAGTTCACAAATTACAACAAAACATTTACTACATGACAAAATATTCGTAAAGCATATGACCCAAGTAATCCTTACACACACAAGCGACATACCAATAGAAAATATACAATAGCATTAGGACACAATTAAAAACACCATACGCGAACGAACACAGCTAATGTCATCCATCATACACAACAACCGAATACAATAAGAGACATTAACAGAGAAAACTTTTCAACTAACAAAGCAAACAGACAAAAACTTCCCCATCATTCTCACACTGGAGAGCGCGAACTACAGACCACTGGTTTCAGGGAGTCCTATTACGGACACCACTATCACACAAGAGACATCCAGTAAACAGAACGTGATAACAGAACAAAATATACAACGCTGCAGATAGATAGGACAAATAGTAGATCTAGATGGAACCATACAGACAGAAACACAGATGATAGGAAACTCTATACAGATCGATACAACAGGAGGCAATCTGATCATCAGAAGGAGTCCCCCCGTCTATGAAGTATTTCTGCCCATTACTCTCCTTTACACTCTAAGGGAGGCAGGCCCACCTGGGTCATGACTCCCAAGTGTCTCAGCCTCCTATTGTCTTATGCAGAAAATGAACCCATTCCACCTTTGTTGCAGCTTTAAAATCCACAATTTCGCCAGCCGGAGGCAATTGTGAAAGTTATCCCTATGTTGAAGACAAATTATTGCGGTCGTTCCGCAGCACACCACGACTAGGGACAGACAGTGACACACTTGCGCGAAGTCGGCGAGGCGTGGAGCCACTGCGCCTTAGCAACTGAAATCTACCTGCGCCCGACACCTCATATAAACCACAGTCCTTTCACCAAAACAACGAAAAACTCAAGGTTTTGCGGACTTCTTTGTTAAGTGTTACTATTTTCGGGAGAGTACATATAAGGGAAACAATACAATTAATGTCTAACGTTCAACCAAAGTTGCCTCCCTTAGTGTTACTGACAGAAAAAGCTGGGATTTTATATATATTGATATCTGTACAAATGTATAGTTGTATACACGCAAATGTATCAATGCTTTTAACATCTCTAATACATATGCTGTTGTGATTTGATATGATGTTTAAGTAAAGACCCTGGCAGAAGTAAAAGAAACCCAAATTAAGAGAAGAAAAAAAAAACAAAAAAAAAAAGAGAATATGAGATAAACGGTGCTTTTGAACGTAGTCAGTGTGCCTGGTATTTTAATGAAGCCCTGTTGTTTGAACAATACGTTTGTACGTATATCGGATACGTATCAATGAGTTTTTTAATACTTAAATAAATGCAACAGTATGTTTAAAATAAAGTGACAAATGTCGATGTGTTATCACGTGCTGGCCTTCAAAGCATGTATACACTGCTTAGACAGCGGAGACTACGCTGGCTTGGCCATGTCCGCCGCATGGAAGATGGTCGCATCCCGAAAGATATCTTCTACGGGCAACTAGCAGATGGCAAAAGAACAGTTGGGCGACCGCAGCTGAGGTTAAAAGATGTGTGCAAGAGAGATATGAGGGCAAATCCAGCAACGTGGGAGAATGAAGCTGCCGATCGCACCAAGTGGCGATGCTATTTACGGCGCCACTTCAGATTGGGCGAAAAGAAGCTCACCCAACAAGCCGAAGAGAGGAGAAAACGTCGACAGGAGCACCAGGAAAATAAGCAGCTGAGGGCTTTCACCTCAGGGGCGCATTCCCATAGTCAGATATGACTGAAGGGGCTATTATTATTAAGTTTAAAATATGTATGTGTATTATTGTATTGTACGGTACATGCCGTATTTGCCGGCCTAATTAGAGCACTTTTCCCCCCTAAAAATTAGTCTTAAAAAAACGGGTTGCGTCTTCTATACCGAAAGCTGAAATGTCAGGTGGAAATTTGATTTGCAAAAGCCCTCTAGGTTTTTATAAGCACTCTGCGCAATTCTCGCACGTTTGTCGCACAGTTATTGCGAAATAACCCATTTCCACAAGCTTTCTTCGTTGCCAGTTGCACAATTTCTTGCTTGCCTCCACATCAAAATGGGATAGAGCATTCCAGTTAAGTTGTATTCAGTGCACGCCCATCTTGCTTCTTCTTCTTCTTTGATCCTTAACCACCGACCGTCAAAGCAGTCAGTGGCCATCACGCCTAGTGGCGTCTTGTACGGCAACAACAAATTGATTCCACTTTGCTCGGTCGGTGGCCATCCTTCGTACAGTGCCCCAACTCTGGTTCATTCTTTGCATCCCAGCCTCCACAGCCAGGTTGTTTTTGGTCAGCCTCTCTTTCGTTTTCCTTCAGGGGTCCAAAGCATAGCTGTTCTTGTGATGGCATCGGGGTCTCTTCTGAGGACATGGCCAACCTAGCTCCAGCGTCTGCCAGCTATGATGGTGTGCATGTCCTCTTGCTTGCTGTACCAAGTTTAATTTGCTGGGGAGGTTATGATGTTATACCTAAAAGGAAAGAAATCTGTGTCTGTGTTAACCGTGTGAGGTCAAGCACATGTAGGCCCCTGACTGTAAAAGATGATGATGAGGTATTTGCAGGGAACCTAACGCTACCTCCCTAGATCTCACACTGTCACTATTTTGAATCTAGTGTCTGGTGTATGATGTACCTATTGTCTAGGGGAGAAATGAAAATGATGGTACATAAACACAAAACACTTTAACTCACTATAAGGAAATGAATAAAACAGTGGTTAAGGTTTTTCTTTAAAATTGAATATTTTCTTTTTACAATTTAATCTGCCTGTCCCGCCATCTCTTTTGGACAGGTCTTTGAAAATGAAGAAAAGATAGTTTACATAAAAAGGATTAACTAAAATGTGTGGACACTTTGTCCAATAACTATAAAGTCACTCTATCTCTCCTGTTGGTATATTCACAGATTACAACTTTATTATCTAATAGTGTTTGTCATTTGTTCGGAGGGGCTGTAGTTTCATCACGCCCCTCAAACTTTTGGGTATGATTGGAAATACCAAAGTTTATTATAATTGAAGTGTCAGATATACCCAGATGCTAACACATCACCTGGGATTCTTTGTAGAAGGATAATTCAGTATGTCGTTGCAGAAAATATAGATATCTCAACACGCACAAGCTCCTCCAGCTATCTGCTGACAGCGTAAACGTTTACCGGAGACTTAATTACGTTACACTCACTCATCAGGTTTCCTGTCACCGGCTGGTAACAGGAAATAAAACCTCTGCATAAAAAGACACCCTGGCCTTTTTATACCTGATCACACTTTATTATTATTATTTACATATGGTGGTATGGGGTCAGCCTCGCGTGCATACAGGTGCACTCGCCCCTAATTTTATATGACTCACACCTTGCTGTGACCACACCTCAGGTCTCTATGGCAGATACGCCACTGTACTTTTACATAGTTTTCCTCAATACAATAACGTGGAGTAACCACATTTCATTTTGTATGATTTGCTCTTCTTTTTTAAAATTATAAATGCTCAAGGCATGTTGAACAGTGTTCATGGAACACGGAGGCTTACTAACATATTCTAATACAATAATATTAAAACAAAATCATGACAATATACAACAGTTAAATACAGTTCAATGTGAGGACTCAATAATGTCTGCTCCCGGCATGTCCTTCACTTTTCCCAATAGCAGTACCTAACTTTGGCAGTTGTAATAAACATATTAATACATAAAGCATTCTTACCACAATTTTCAAAGAAATATGTAACAAATAACGCTGACTTGCAAAGAATGGCCTCAGTTTTTCTCTGCCCTGCCCAGACTACAAATTAATTATATATTTTATAAATTAACACAGCTGATCTCAGCGTATTTGATAGAAAAAGTTTTTGTCAACTGGCGATGAGCATTGAAAGCTTTTTGCTAATATCTATTAGTACTGGCTAATGGAAAGCTTGCGACTACCAGAATTCAAATGTAGTTTTTGAAAGACAAAACAAAATTCCAAACAAACTCTGTGTCTGGTAGTCGATTGGTCAGTCTGCGTTAGTTATGCCAATACAAAAAGATGTTTAGTTTTGGTTAACATTTACCTACCGCTCCCCTTTTACTCCTATACTCTTTTTACCCAATCGGATTTGAATTTACTCCAATGCCTCTTTCTAAGCTGGCGTCCCCACTAACGTTATGAAAAAAACAAGCAGGAACCACAGTCTGTCCGTCTTAGTGTTATTAGACATATAGTATTATCTCAATAACTTGGCTAATATTTGGACTACCATATTTTTAAAAACATATTTGTGCTCAGAAGAGACTAAGCTATAATAATATATGATTTTTATGGTCAGTTTCATTATGGTGTAGATTTTCAGTTTTGTCACTGTCAATCGTCAAATATATCTTTTACACAAGTCGGCCATCTTCCACCCTCATCTCTCTCTAGCATTTTTATTCAAATAACTAACTTGTTTGAGTGACGTCAGAAATACATTTACTCGGCGAGAATTTAAACTGTCTGTGTGTGTATATCATCGGGCCAATCCCACAGCGTGTCAAGCAAAGCGGGGTTTTGCGCGGCGGGTGTTAGAATTGGCGTTAATTATTTCTGCCATCTCGTGTTACACTACTGAAAAATGTCCGAATCACTACAATTAAAGGCGTTAAAGTTAAAGTATTACGTTAATTCAGACAGTTGTTTGGCGGCACATTTCTGGCAGATCGTTAATTATAAGTCTTGCCGCAGTCTCTATCAGATCGGGCAAAATGTTAAAAATGTTTATTGTACGTCACAAGGAAAGCGAGTAGGTTTATACGGCGGGATCGTTTCTAAGCATTACCATGGCACAAAATTCAGCGCGATGCTGGCGTGTGAGATGCATTATAGTCAGACACATACGGGCTGGGTTATTTATTATCATAGGACTAAAATCTTACTGAAATGAGCGATTATCTCGCAGATTTTACTACACACCTCCCGTCCTAAAACAAGCATTCATTTGCAGGTTATAATCTGCGAGATAACTTAGCTCAAATGAAGTCTTATGCGTTTTTCTGATCTTCATCATAAGGATGTCTACTCAAAATGTCTGCACCGACGTTCTGAGGGCCGGGAGTATATTCAATCAGAAATGAGTATGGCTGTAATAATAATGACCATCTTAATAATCTGGAATTTTCATGCTTGGCTTGTGACAGGAATACGAGAGGTGAATGATCCGTTTGGACCACAAATGTCCTGCCATATAGATAAATCTGGAATTTTTTTATAGCCCATATCAAAGCTAGACATTCCTTTTCACTTGTTGAATAATTTTTTTCCGCCTTGTTCAACTTGCGGCTTGCATAAGCGACTGGGTTCAATTCTCCATCTTGTGAGGAGGACCTTTGCAACAATGTAGCGCCCTGGCCCACATTGCTTGCGTCACTTCTCACGATAAATTCTTGATTCAAGTCAGGCAATTGTAATACTGGCCTGCTTGTGAGTTTTTCTTTTAACTCCTTGTAAGCCAATTCACACTGTGCGGACCAATTTATTGTATCAGGTTGACCCTTGCGAGTTAAATCCGTCAGAGGAGCACATATAGAG
Source organism: Oreohelix idahoensis (assembly GCA_024509875.1). Taxonomy (NCBI): domain Eukaryota; kingdom Metazoa; phylum Mollusca; class Gastropoda; order Stylommatophora; family Oreohelicidae; genus Oreohelix; species Oreohelix idahoensis. The sequence goes on from JAMPIV010013290.1 coordinate 665,684, forward strand.
TTAAAATGTTTAATGTACTTTTGGTAGAACCCACACAACGACACGAAAGATCGCACATCTTTCTTTGTTTGTGGTCTAGGTACTCTTTTCAATTTTTCCAGATTCTTGGGATCAGGGGTCATGCTACCCTGATGTACAGTATGTTCCAAGACTTCCAACTCTTTACAACCAATACAACATTTTGTTGGTCTAGTGCCTCTCTGAGTCTATCAAACAGCATATTCAAAGAGGTAACGTGTTCCTCAAATGTTTCCGTAGCAATGAGGATATCATGCATAAAATTCGAAATACATGGATTTTTCAGGGGATCCAACAATTTTCGCATCATCCTAGAAAACACACTCGGGGCATTTTTCAACCCAAACGGTAACATGTTGAACTCATAATGACCTTCCGAGGTGCTAAAAGCTAAAGAAGGTCGAACCTCAGGCTTTACTGGAATTTGGTAATAGCCTTTGCTAAGATCCACCTTAGAAAATATTTTGCCCTGTTCAGCCTGGCAAATAGTTGAGTAGTATCAGGTAATGGATCCACCTGACCTTCTGTGACAGCATTCAGTTTCCTGTAATCGATGCACAGTCTATGTTCTCCCGATGGTTTCCGCAACAAAACCACACAGGAACTATAAGGAGACTCACTGTTAGAAATAATCCCTTCTTGTAACACATAATCTATCTCCTCTTTCAAAGCTTTTTCCTTAGCGAAAGGAATAGAATAGGGCCTCATACAGATGGGTGCTGGGTCTAGTAGTTTCATATCATATTCCAACAAATTTGTGTGCTCCGGTTTATCCGTTAACACTTACTGATCTTCACCTGTGCAAACGTTTCACTGGTTTTCAGTGGATATTCAAATGAGGTGAGAGGGTCATTTTTCATTTCGGTTGCGATAGACAAGGCCATTAGGTGTGTTCCTACCTGGATTTGTCTGTCCAGATATTTATTCAAAAGGTTCACATCATAGACTTTTTCCTTTCCCTTTTTGTCTATCTTATAATTGGTTCTGGATACCTTTTCCAAAACTGTATATGGGCCTTGCTATCCGATCTGAAGTTTATTGTTGCTGCCGGGCAATAGAAGAAGCACCTTCTCCCCTACAGCAAGCTCCCTATCCTTCGCTTTCTTATTATAATAAGCAGCATGCTTTTTCCTGGCTTGTCTCAAATTATCATTTGCCAGTTTCCAACTAGTTTTTAAATGAGTGGTCAGTTCGTTCACATATTGATAGGATGAGGTAACAGTCTCCTCTGAATTCTCATCTGTCCAAGTCCTTAACAATGCTTCTAATGGACCTTTTATTGGCCTCCCAAATAACAGGGTTGCGGGTGCCATCCCAGTTGAATTATGTGGAACTTCCCGGTACGCAAACAACGCGGCGGGCAAGTATTGGTCCCACGTATCAGGTTTCTCATGTGCCAGCTTTCTTAGGATAGAAATGAGAGTCCCATTGAACCTCTCTACCTGGCCGTTCCCTTGGGGGTGATACGGACTACAATGAAAGTGCTTGGCTTGAAACAACCTAAAAACCTCTTCTGTTAGTTTCCCCTTGAACTGTGAGCCGTTATCAGTCAAGATTTGATGCGGGAATCCTAACCTTGTGAATATAGTAAGTAATGCCTCTGCCACATGTTTCGAATCGATTGACGACAGGGCTACCGCCTCTCCCCACATAGAACAAGTGTCTACCAGAGTAAGGATGTAACTGTTCCTCCTCTTGGTCCGTGTGAGAGGTCCCACAATATCCACTGCAACTCTCTCAAAAGGGGTTCCTACTATGGGCATTTCCCCTAGAGTTGCTGGAGCAGTCCAATGCTTTGGAGCTACTCTCTGGCATTCTGGACAGGATTTTACATATCTCTTTATATCTTCCGTTATCCCTGGCCAGAAATAATGACAAGCTATACGCTGTCCTATTGCGCTAATCCCCATGTGACCACTGAAGGGGATTGTATGACCTAACTCCATCACCTTTTCCCTATATGAACTGGAAAGGACCAGCTGTCCGTGACCAGCTGAGCCAGTGCCGGCATTCCTATATAACAATTTATTCTTCATATAAAATTCTCCTTTATTAGGAGGAGTATGGCTCTTTGGGAGTTTCTTATAACACGGCTTCAGTGACCTATCTTCAGCCTGTGCCTTCCTCATCTTCTCTGAATGAGTATTTATAGGTTCATCTTCCTTTCTGGATTGTGATCGGGTCTGGACAGCTGCCAAGACCACAGGTCTCTTGGGATCCCCCAAGAAGACATAACGACACCCCAATATCAGAGGGTAGATGGGTGCGTCGATCACTGCTGCTCTGATTACGCCTTCCACATAGCGAGTTTTCACATTTATTCTTGCAATGGGAAGTGTCATGAGTGGTATGTCCCTGGTCGCCCCTTGTATCTCCACTGTTTCTGTGGTATACTGATCTGGGTTCACCAAGTGCGAGCTCACGACAGAATCAAAATCTAAACCGATATCATAGAGGCACCTAATGGTAACATCATTGCATACAACATCCTCACAAACTAGGGGGTGATAAGGTTCCTGCTGTCCAGCAGGTTTGTCCTTTACTTCCTTGTTCCCCATTTTCATAGCAGCAAATCCAGCAGGTTTACTTTTACAAAATTTTATGTCATGTCATCCCTCTTACAATATCTACAATATAATCTACCTTGATGAAAAGGTTTTCTTTCATCATCCTTTCTGTCATTGAAATGTGAGGTTTTATTTTTATAATCATTTCGAGGCCTATCAAAGTTTTGCTTACCCCTCTATTGTCAAATTTATTATAGTTTTGTGGGGCCTTATAATGATCTACTGGTTTCTTTTTGGTGCCAGCTACCTCTGCCTGGGCTCAACTCATGCTCCCTCTGTAATCTTTTCTCTTGTGCTTCTGCTTCCCTCTCGGCAGTCAATCTCTTTTCTTCTGCCTCCAATTTTCTCTCCTCAAATTGGAGCCTCTTGATCTCAGCCTCTCTATCAGCCTCTAAGGCCCTGGCCTCCTTGTCAGCCTCAATTTGTAACCTTTTAATTTCCCTAGCCTCTTCTAACTGTATTTTCCTTTCCTCCGCTAACCTATGTTCTTCCCTAGCAATAAATTTATCACATTCTGAGGTGACATAGTCAATCAAGACTTGACCCTCCATATTCATTTCCCTGGCAGTCTGCACAGCCGCAGAGCGAAACTTGGCCAAATCTGCCATCTGATAAATACAAAATGTTCTAACTAAATTTCTAAAATAAATGCAAATTTACTTAATTAATTTTAGGTTCTGACACTTCATTAAATTCCCAAATCTTTGGCAATAGTAATTATGGGGATTCCCTGGGAAAATAGAATTGATGTTAATGCTAAAACCCAGACCCCAATGTATGTAGTACTAGGAGAAATACAAATCCCAGACAAGCCTACCAATATATGTAGCAAGTTTAATTTCCTGGGGAGGTTATGATGTTATACCTAAAAGGAAAGAAATCTGTGTCTGTGTTAACCGTGTGAGGTCAAGCACATGTAGGCCCCTGACTCTAAAAGATGATGATGAGGTATTTGCAGGGAACCTAACGCTACCTCCCTAGATCTCACACGGTCACTATTTTGGCTCTAGTGTCTGGTGTATGATGTACCTAATGTCTAGGGGAGAAATGAAAATGATGGTACATAAACACAAAACACTTTAACTCACTATAAGGAAATGAATAAAACAGTGGTTAAGGTTTTTCTTTAAAATTGAATATTTTCTTTTTACAATTTAATCTGCCTGTCCCGCCATCTCTTTTGGACAGGTCTTTGAAAATGAGGAAAAGATAGTTTACATAAAAAGGATTAACTAAATTGTGTGGACACTTTGTCCAATAAGTATAAAGTCACTCTATCTTTCTTGTTGGTGTATTCACAGATTACAACTTTATTATCTAATAGTGTTTGTCATTTGTTCGGAGGGGCTGTAGTTTCAACACGCCCCCTAAACTTCTGGGTATGATTGGAAATACCAAAGTTTATTATAATTGAAGTGTCAGATATACCCAGATGCTAACACATCACCTGGGATTCTTTGTAGAAGGATAATTCAGTATGTCGTTGCAGAAAATATAGATATCTCAACACACACAAGCTCCTCCAGCTATCTGCTGACAGCGTAAACGTTTACCGGAGACTTAATTACGTTACACTCACTCATCAGGTTTCCTGTCACCGGCTGGTAACAGGAAATAAAACCTCTGCAATAAAAAGACACCCTGGCTTTTTTATATCTGATCACACTTTATTATTATTATTTACATATGGTGGTATTGGGTCAGCCTCGCGTGCATACAGGTGCACTCGCCCCTAATTTTATATGACTCACACCTTGCTGTGACCACACCTCAGGTCTCTATGGCAGATACGCCACTGTACTTTTACATAGTTTTCCTCAATACAATAACGTGGAGTAACCACATTTCCTTTTGTATGATTTGCTCTTCTTTTTTAAAATTATAAATGCTCCAGGCATGTTGAACAGTGTTCATGGAACACGGAGGCTTACTAACATATTCTAATACAATAATATTAAAACAAAATCATGACAATATACAACAGTTAAATACAGTTCAATGTGAGGACTCAATAATGTCTGCTCCCGGCATGTCCTTCACTTTTCCCAATAGCAGTATCTAACTTTGGCAGTTGTAATAAACATATTAATACATAAAGCATTCTTACCACAATTTTCAAAGAAATATGTAACAAATAACGCTGACTTGCAAAGAATGGCCTCAGTTTTTCTCTGCCCTGCCCAGACTGCGAATTAATTATATATTTTATAAATTAACACAGCTGATCTCAGCGTATTTGATAGAAAAAGTTTTTGTCAACTGGCGATGAGCATTGAAAGCTTTTTGCTAATATCTATTAGTACTGGCCAATGGAAAGCTTGCGACTACCAGAATTCAAATGTAGTTTTTGAAAAACAAAACAAAATTCCAAATAAATTCTGTGTCTGGTAGTCGATTGGTCAGTCTGCGTTAGTTATGCCAATACAAAAAGATGTTTAGTTTTGGTTAACATTTACCTACCGCTCCCCTTTTACTCCTATACTCTTTTTATCCAATCGGATTTGAATTTACTCCAATGCCTCTTTCTAAGCTGGCGTCCCCACTAACGTTATGAAAAAAAAAAACAAGCAGGAACCACAGTCTTAGTGTTATTAGACATATATTATTATCTCAATAACTTGGCTAATAATTGGACTACCATATTTTTAAAAACATATTTGTGCTCAGAAGAGACTAAGCTATAATAATATATGATTTTTATGGTCAGTTTCATTATGGTGTAGATTTTCAGTTTTGTCACTGTCAATCATCAAATATATCTTTTACACAAGTCGGCCATCTTCCACCCTCATCTCTCTCTAGCATTTTTATTCAAATAACTAACTTGTTTGAGTGACGTCAGAAATACATTTACTCGGCGAGAATTTAAACTGTCTGTGTGTTTATATCATCGGGCCAATCCCACAGCGTGTCAAGCGAAGCGGGGTTTTGCGCGGCGGGTGTTAGAATTGGCGTTAATTATTTCTGCCTTCTCGTGTTACACTACTGAAAAATGTCCGAATCACTACAATTAAAGGCGTTAAAGTTAAAGTATTACGTTAATTCAGACAGTTGTTTGGCGGCACATTTCTGGCAGATCGTTAATTATAAGTCTTGCCGCAGTCTCTATCAGATCGGGCAAAATGTTAAAAATGTTTATTGTACGTCACAAGGTAAGCGAGTAGGTTTATACGGCGGGATCGTTTCTAAGCATTACCATGGCACAAAGTTCAGCGCGATGCTGGCGTGTGAGATGCATTATAGTCAGACACATACGGGCTGGGTTATTTATTATCATAGGACTAAAATCTTACTGAAATGAACGATTATCTCGCAGATTTTACTACACTTGCTCCGAGTAAGCAGATCTTGGTTGGCTACCACAAAGCAGAGACCGTTCCAGTTACTTATATTTTTGTGGACTTAGCTGTGTTAAAAAACTGTTTTAACAATGTAGCATGTTTACAATTAAAAATCTAATACTTGTTTTAACGATGCAAAATTTTTAAAATTAAAAATTTTAAAATGTGTAAAATTATTTAAAGTTGACACTCCTACATCACGTACTGCACTGGTCAGGAACTATTTTTATTATCTCTTGATTAACTCAGGATCTCTGCTGTCTACTTTGGTTTTCTATCTACGCATCACTACTACACATCACTACTGATTAATGGGCTGTTCTCAATCTATTAAATTCAGCTTCGAAGTATTGCCTGGGTCACTGTGATAAACGAGCGCAAAGGCCTTATAGCTCTATCTTTTCCTACATCTCTCGTATTGTATTTTCTCCCACATTTGTGCTCTTTCATCCCACATTTGCTATCCCACATTTGCTATTTCATCGTTGTGATTACTCGCGATCGGTATCTAGAGAACCGCATTTGTTCTTTCATCGGTGGTAAAATAAAGTCTTTTGATTGAGTCCCCATACCTGATATCATCGTTTGAAGCCCACATTGCATCGGGATAAATCTGGCGAAAACACATCTGGTCATCCAAATCAGATAACTGGGCATTATACAATTTTTGTGGACTGTTGTTATCTTTGTTGCTAGCGACGGGTTACCACATTGGACACCCAGATTGGCCAGGTAAAAACGTCTCATGCTGTAATTTCTGTGGACTGTTGTTATCTTTTGTTCGGCCGCTGTCCAGACAAGCGACGGGTCACCACATTGGACGCCCAGCTTGGCCAGGTGAAAACAATAAACAACCAGCGAGAAATGTGACAGCACTTTTGCATTGGCCAGCCAATTATCTCACTACCTGTTTGTCAAACAAGCCAGGCAACGAAAGTTGGTCGCGAATTACCACACCCACGTTTGGACTGACAGGGGACAAGAGCGATCCTGTGAATGAGTGACCAGAGGGGCTCTCAGGGATTGGTTGTATGGGCGGAGCTGTACGTCACGGATCCAAGAAACCCACATTGGACTTCTGATATAATACCGCGTAGCTCGCTAGAGAGAGGAGTCCAGTTTTTACATTGTGAGGAAGAGATACAATCCCTAAAACGCCTAGTCTAAATACACGTGTTTATTCAGAGTGGATAATAATTCATTTCTGTGGTGAATTGTGTTCGTAAAGGATTTTGCGAAGGGAAAAGAAGGTTAGTAGATCTTATACAGATTATTAATACATTTTATTATTCTTTGTTTATTTTAACCTCACAGCTAAAGGTGCGAAAGATAGAGTTTCAATTAATTCTTTTCATAACTGATTAATAAAATCAGAAGATTTTCCTAGAAGATGATAGGATGATAGGAGGTAATTAATAGTTCATACTTCACCTTCATCATCATCACAGTCTCTCATGCACAACATATTTAACATCATTAGAATCGAACTCAGAGATAGATCAATAATGAACAGTAGTATAAATGAAAGTCAACCAGTGATGTTAAATGTGGAAAACTTACGAAGACTTTTGTGTGTCTTCAGTTCATCAGAAGTCTGAGTCTACACGCAACGTGTCTGACGTCTAACCAGAAATAAGTTATCAAAAAAACGGACATCTGGACATCTTTCTATCATCATTTAAAAAGGAATTATCTCACCCACAAGTCAGAAGGTGGGCGCAGCATTTTTCGTCTCCCTTTTACTGTGGCACTACAAGAATCGCCATAGGACATCTTTCATTCCTCAATTAAAAAGGAATATTATCTCACCCACAAGTCAGAAGGTGGGCGCAGCATTTTTCGTCACCCTTATACTGCTGGCACACAAGTTCAATACATAGTTACCACAAGTTCAAATCACTCGAGATCATTATTATCTGAAGTCAAGCAAAAGAGCTCAAAAGTGGAATCTCATATTTATACCAAGTGCAACACACTCTTAAGCGCATTCTATGAAGCAGACTATAAAGTATATTTTATGAATCATGACTACTTACGCAAGATTATGAGTCTGTCTACATATCACTAACATTTCGTGAAGATATCCAGTCTGGCCAGTACCATCGGGCGATTAGAAAACAGACCTTTTGTTCATATGTTAGCTATTAACTGTTGATCAATGTAGCGAAATCTGTGAGATAATCGCTTATTTCAGTAAGATTTTAGTCCTATTATAATAAATAGACCAGCCCTCAGGTGTCTGACTATTTTCATCTTCAACGCCAGTAGAGCGCTGCCTTTTGTGCAGTGGAAATGCTTAAAAAATGACCCGCCGTAAAAATCTAACACGCTTATAGTTTCGGTTTAGAAACGTACAATAAACATTTTAACATCTCGCCGATCTGCTGCACGAAACGGTGGGAAGGGTTTGAATTAACGTAATATGTTAACTTTAACACTAAAATTTGTAATAATTAGGACATTTTCCAGTAGTAAGAACGAGACGATTGTAATAATTAACACCAACACTACCAAAGTTTTGAAAAACCCCTCTTCGCTCTGCAAGCGGTCTCTTTAATATATACACGCTGTGGGCAAAGCCAGCAGAGACAAACACACAGAGTTTTCCATTCCCTCCTAGCGGTTAAATTATGACGTCACTCAAACTAGTTGGTTATTTGAATAATGATAGAGACAGGGGGGAAGATGGCCGACTTGTGTAAAAGTTATATTTGACGATTGACAGTGACAAAACTGAAAATCTAAACCATACTGAAACTGACCATAAAAATCATATAGTAGTATAGCTTAGTGTCCTCTGAGCAAAAATATGTTTTAAAAAATATGGTAGTCCAAGTATTAGCCAAGTTATTGAGACAATACTAAATGTCTAAGAACGCTTGGACGGACAGACTGTTGTTCTTGCTCGTTACACATAACGTTATTGGGGACGCTAGTTTAAAAAAGATGCATTGGAGTAATTCAAATCCTATTGGTTGGTATAAGAGTATAGGAGTAAAAGGGGGGAGATAGGAAAAATGTTAACTAAAACTAAACATCTTTTTCTATTGGCATAACTAACACAGACTGACCAATGGACTACGAGACACATAGGTTGTTTGGAATTGTTTTGTTTTTTCAAACTAAATTCAAAAAGTTTTAGTAGTGCCTGCTTTCATTGGTCGGCTCTAATAGATATTGGCAAGAGGCATAGTGGTCTCGTGGCCATTTGACTAGAAAATTTTATACAAACAACTACGTTGAGAGCAGATGTGATAAATTGTAAAATTAACTACTAATTCACAATCTGGACGAGGCAGAACAAAACTGAGGCCATATTCGTTGCCAGTCAACGTTATTTGTGACATATTTCTTTGAACTAGTGGTAAGAATGCTTTATGTATTTACATGCTTGATTAAAACTGCACAAGTTAGATACTGCTGTGGAAAAAGTGAAGGACATGCCGGGAGCAAACATTATTGAGTCCTCACATTGAACTGTATTTGACTGTTGCATATTATTATGATTTTGTATTAACTATTTTGTATTGGAAGATGTTAGGAAGCCTCAGTGTTCCATGAACACTCTTTAACATGCCTAGAGCGTTTATAATTTAGAAAAGAAAAATCATATAAAAGGAGACGTGGTTACTCCACGTTATTGTATTGAAGCAAACTAGGTAAAAGTACAGTGGCGTATCTGCCATAGGGACCTGAGGTGTGGTCACAGAAAGGTGTGAGTCATATATTAGGGGCTGATGCACATGAATGCACACGAGGCTGACCCCATACCTTCATGTATACATAGTGATAAGAAATGATGATCAGATATGAAAAGGCCAGGGTGTCTTTTTATTGCAGAGTTTTTATTTCCTGTTACCATCCGGTGACAGGAAACCTGATGAGTGAGTGGAAAGAGAAAAGTCTCCATTCAAAAGTTGCTGTCAGCTGATAGCCTGAAGGAGCTTGTGTGTGGGTGCTGATCTATTATATCTGCAACGACATCCTGACTTATTATCGTCATACCAAGAATCCCAGGTGACACGTTAACAGCTGGGACATCTGACACTTCCTCCTAATAAACTGGTTCCTATCAAAATAAAACAGAATTATATGGGGAATGACGAAAACAACAGCTCCTCATAACCAATGACTATCACTAGCAGTTATTAAAGTTTTAGTCTGTGAATACACCTACAGGAACTCTATATAATAACATTACATTCATAGGACCAAGAGTCCATATTTTAGTTAAAGCATTATATGTAAATATATTTCCTCATTTTCAAAGACCTGTCCAAAAGAGTTTGCGGGACAGGCAGATTAAATTGTACAAAGAAAAAACATTCCAATTTTAAAAGAAAACTTTAACCACAGTCTTATTTATTTTCTTATAGTGAGTTAAAGTGTATTGTGTTGATGTACCATCATCTTCATTTCACCCCTAGACACTAGAGACATCATACACCAGCCACTAGAATCAAAATACGGACTGTGTGAGATCTAGGGAGGTAGCGTTCGGTTCCCTGATAATATATATCATTATCATTATCATCATTGTTTTTAGAGTCAGGGACCTACATGTGCTTGACCTCACACAGTTAACACAGACACAACCATCTTTCTTGTTAGGTATAACATCTTAACCTCCCCAGCAAAATTACCTTTGCTACAATCAACACTACAGAGATATACTCAAACAGTGAAGGAATATACATAAATATCTCGTCAACGTTCTCAGTCCGACAACAGTTTTCATCAGAACGTCCTCGACTTAGAGACACCCCACTCGACATAACGTAAGACAACTTGGGACATTTTATGTATACATGTGAATCATCGTATCCATGAGAAGCATTTAGAGACACATGGACTGTGTAGATTACTCACCATTCTGGTAACACGTATCATATCACATCATCATCATTTCGCTTTAAACCAGTTAATTCTTAATTAACTGCTACTTAATTTCCTGCAATTTTAATATCTCATCTGTGTGTTTTGTGTGAATCGTCTTTCACCATCATCACGTTCTAACCATTACTAACCCTATATGTGTGGATATTTAATTAATAAACCCAACGATCGTTTGATCATTATCTACTTTGTTAATGTATCACTCGTGCTGTCGGTGTTACACATCCACCTATAGGAACATTTCTCTACTCAGATGAGGTTGGTGGCTTTTTCTGTTACGGGATCTAAGGGCAGAAGCTAAGGTCGTGGGGAAACAGAACACTTTCCATAATTAATTAGAAAACACTGTCCAGTGGAAAGCATTCGCATTCGCATTCCCGTCTTCTTGTCCCTATCTCGAATAGGTCTTTATTCTTTCTTAACGAGCCAATTTCTAGAGACCTTATACCTAATATCTTAATAGACTATTCCTGGCAAAAACTACTGTCGTAGTTGCCCCAGTACACACCACACGACAGTCACCACCAGTGCTGGTAACTTATTCTTAGCCATAAACTGTTCTTAGTAAACTGCCTACACGTCTGACACTGGACCACTGTTTTAACACTTATCCTTGTCTATCTGCGCTCGGTTAATTATACGAGTGTTTACATATCAGAATAAACTGCTGGCGAAATCTGCTGGCGATCTACTGAACACAGCTCGACATGAAAACTATTTTTTATGGAAACATCTTTCATCAGTCTTCTTCTCTTCTGCACACTGCAGCGGAACCATAAACAACATGGCACCTGAGCTGGCCATAACTTGGTAGATGGTCGTCACGGTTAGTCTCTCCCTAACCTGTTTTCATCTGACAACCAGTGAAGAGTGATCCCAACTCTTCACTTAGCGCACGGACTTCTCGTGTCACACTTGACGTATAACTAAGTCCTGCTACTCAATAATTATCCCTTCTTATTCCTATCTCAGTTATCTCCTATTCCTATCACATAATTTATAAATAATTATGTCTCTCTACCTCTCTCTCTTTCTCTCTCTCTCTCTCTGTCTGTCTCTCTCGCTCTTCACGTAATATTCAATAATTATTGAATGAACCTAAACATGTATATGAATGCTTGTATCATAATTTTTCTTTGCGGCCCCTACAGAGCACGGAGCCACCAATGCAAGCAGCGGTGGTTTATGTGGCCACACCCCTGTTACAGCTTCTAAAACAAATCTGTTCACTCCCACCCACTTCCTGTTTCCGGTTCAGTGGCAGACATTTTATTTCCAACATGTGACACACATCAGAGAGTGTTTTCTCTTATTTTTATAGTTTTATGTATTCCACTCAATTCTCATTTTCTTTCCCTTTTGTTTTTTGTTTGTCTATCCCTGACGAAGGCCTTGTGGCCGCAACGTAGGTTTTTTCACATCCTTTCTCCTTCTTCTTCACATCCTTTCTCCTTCTTCTTCTTCCGTCCTTAGCCACCGACCTTCAAAGCAGTTAGTGGCCATTACGCCTAGTGGCGTCTTAGGGCAACAGCAGATAGGTTTTCTTTGCCATTGTTTCCCATCACGCCTAATGGCGTCTTTAGGGCAACGGTAAATCAGTCCATTTGCTGTTGTTTCCGTAATCGAAGTGACTGGCAAACGGGTGATCAGCCCGTTGTGCCCGCATCCTTTCTCCTAGTAAGACGTATTACATTTTGTGTGTGTGTGTGTGGATGTTTTTTTTTTACTCTATTCACTCCTAACTTTTCTCTTCGTCACAGTGTGTGCCGCTTCTCGAGCGACTACTCTGCAATGAGTGCTCAACTATTATATCTTTAGTTAAAACCTGCTCACAACTTAAATAAAACTGTTGTGCAACGCAAACTGGCATCCTCCACTTGGGCTTTAAATAGCTTGCCTGTCTCCCCGGTCCACCTATTGTTAACTTACAAAATCTACAAGGTGTGCTTGTTCGGACAATTTAATTGTCGTCAGGTGTCATGGATTGCCTCCCCTTAGCTCTGTAGTAGGGAGTCTAACAGTGCCCACAACTCAAGAGTAACTAATTAGCATCTTCCAAGGTGTCTACCTTCGCACAAGATTACTCTTTCTAGAGTTGTAGATAGAAGGATAATGATGCTTCTTTCTCAAGGTATTATTCATAAGATATTCTAGAAGTCAAGAACAATGCTGCATGGGGCAGAGCAATGTTAACTTAGTATCTGGTACGCCACCTTTTATGAAGATTTATACAATTTAGTTTTAGCCCGTTCAAGCCCCCAGCTGGTTTAATCCAGCGAAATTCCTTTTATTATTAGTTGGCTCTATAGATGTAGATAGATGTATATATGTATATACAGGGTGTTTCAAAAAGAATATCGGTATTTTGAAGGTGTATAGTTTTGGTAATTGCAAACTTAAAAATGTTTGGTTTGCACCAAACGATAGGTTAATTGTCCGAGTGTGGACAGTTACCCGATTTAAAAAAAAAAACGTTTTTCATTTCAGCCGCTAGACGGCGCAAGGAATGAAAACGGCGACGCCACAACAGAAGTCGTTTTGTATATTTGTGACGAATAGGGTGTGTGTGGGTGGATGTAGAAGATCAGACAACACTCATACACCGCCCGTCTAGGTCACTGTCTAAGGATTAATCCACCAACTTCAAGAACCATATCAATCTCCGTGAATATGTTATATCACAAATAAGTCACAATGGGCGCAGGGCCATTACAATCATTGGAGACAACAAATCCCGAGTATTCTACAATCTGTCTGATTCTCGGAATATCTACAGCCACAAAATAGGATAATTCATGAATCCACTGCACAACTCTGACCCTCTACTCGCGCACTGCTATAAACATCCACCCTTCTCTTCTCTACGCTCTTCGATTTCTCCTGTCTACTGTCTACTGACTCAACTCTCTACTGACGCAGCACACTACTAACCCAACTCATATCTCTCTCTGACTGACCCCTTTCATTCGTATTCACCAAACACGTGAAAACCTTCCACACTCCACTGAGCTTCATTCACGCATAACTATAGCTAACAGCTTGTCTTAAGCAATGCTCACGACATTGCTTGTAACTAAAATATTACAAGACAAGCATACCCAACTCACAACAACTCAAATGACTAATTAAACTCCCGCTGGAGCATGGGAACATTCATACATGCATAACACCCTCAAAACACTCCTTGACAGTATTGTAGTTTGCCAAGTCACAATCGGTAATCACAGTGCAACGTGCGTTTAGAAGACAATTTCACATTGATCCACCATCTGATAACAACATTCGCAGGTGGTATCGACAGTTCCAAGATAAAGGATGCCTTTGTAAAGGAAAAAGCTCTGGTCGACCAAGAACGTCAAAAGAAAATGTGCAGAGTTAAAGAAGCTTACCTGCGGAGCCCGCGAAAGTCAACAATGCGAGCTTGTCGTGAATTACGAATGCCTGCGAAAGTGATTGAAATGAATAAGCTTTAAACAACTTTTCACTTAAGGGGTAAAGTGAATAGTCACAATGTACGAATATGGGGCACAGCATTTCCACACATAACCATTGAGCGCCAACGGGATTCACCAAATGTAAATGTTTTCTGTGGAATTTCTTGCACAAAGGTGTATGGGCCATTCTTTTTTGCTGAGAGGACAGTGATCGGAACGTCGTATCTGGACATGCTAGAAAACTGGCTGTTCCCTCAGTTAAATGAGGAATCTGAAAACTACATTTTCCAGCAAGATGGGGCATAACCGCATGTGGTAAAGTGGGATGTTATAAATATTTATAGGGGACTTAGTGTACTGACTGAGATCAGCTGTGAAGGTATCTATATCTAATAAGGGTAGTGTATTATAGATAACCTTACTTGCTACCACATATTTCTACCTCAGTCAGAATTATACTGGAATAGTGATGACTACGTTGAATGTCTAGGGTATGTATATGATGAAGTGTAAGTCACAACAACAACAGACAGATAAACAATTTAATTTATTCCACCACACTTGACAACACTGTGACACTCACATACATATAACACTCTATGAGAATATCTTAAATGAGTCACTGATAAATTTTCAAATATCAATATGTATTCAGTGCTGTCATTAATGTAGATGTGTCCTGATTCAAATACAAAGTGAACCAGGAATCACAATCAATTTTAATTACAAGTTATATGTACAGAATTTATCAATATGAATCTTGTAGTGACATATATTATTAATAGTATCCTATGTGTGTCAGTTGTGTAGTAGTAATATGAGGTAATACTGGTTTTGTTTTGTTTTTTCAAGCTCTGTTGGTATTTGTCATCATGACTTCAATAGTTTGTTTCTGTTGGAACTAGTATTAGAGATGTTCTCAGTTCCTGGCATTAAAACAATTAATTTCCCCTCTTAATTTTATTGTACAATGTCAGTTTAAGATGGGGGTACATAATGTTGAGCTCCATGGCCACACTTTCTTAACTTTCGTGATGACTGCAGTAAAAGACTCCTCTGCTCGATTACTTTAATGAGTTCTGGAGCCACCTCACTGGTTGCTATATGGACCAAGGAGTATGCTGTCCGCCTCTGGATTCAGCAAAACTCTGACCAGGTGTTGCTCAATAACTTTAAGACCACGGTCCCTGAAACAAGAAGGTTGTACCTCCTACTTCAGAACTAATTTATACTCTATTTCTACACTGAGCACCATACATAACAAACCTGAGTTCAGAGCGTTAGGCCAACTGTCAGCTTCATCTGAAATACTTTACACCAGTATATTCCTCCTTAATGGTTACTACGCCTCTGCAATTCCAGCATTATTTCTTTCTAGTCAATAATCTAGGTGTCAGTGTACTGCTTGGCAATTCCATGTAGTTTTACTTTCCTCCGACACCTTCTGTTCAGGCTGGAGCATTATATAGGCTTTACCTCATGCTCGCTACTGAACCACACATATATACAGACATAAATTATCAATTTACATTCAATTTTCATTAAAAAGATATCAAACCGTTCAAGCTTACCACAATTCATGGAAATATTACACAGTGACGTTGAATGGCAATGAATATAGCACAACTTCGATCTGCCGATGTCCCAGGCTTTTATTTAGAAAAAATATACCCTGGTGCTCAACGCACTGTTTCTTAGTAGGTTTATTACAAGATGTGGCCCGGAACAGACGCCCTGAATTGAGTATATTCGCAGCTCTAACCAATCAAGCCATGTCTACACATCTTTTCAAAAAAGTACCCCTTCTCACGTTTCCCCTGACAACACAAGATAGTATTTATAGTCCGACTAATCGTGTTTAGCCTTACATTTATTGCGCTCCAATCAAATAGGAGGTAACATGTCAGCCTATTTCCCGTACAATGGTGGGGTGAAAATCTGTCACTGAGCGATTCTGAATTTGGTGTTGTCTGACACCCTCACTATTTTCTTTTGGCTATAATTTGTTAATTCCTAGACTATTTGCGTAACGTTTAACATATTATTTGTCAGCAAGTCCTAAGGAACCCAAATATACAAATTTAAAAGATCTAAGTGGCTGCGTTCAAAATACGCAATTTCTTCTACCTCCTGTTTACTCCGAATACGAGGTGTTGTCTGGGTACTGTAATGTTTTCAAACGTAAACCAGTATAATGTCATAATTCCCAATAAGCGTTTTTCAGGATTTTAAAACCTAACTCTGGTATGGGTAGTGTTTTTTATCACTGACGATTTGAAAAAAAAACCAGTGCTTGTGGCCTTACACGCGTGATGGCAGCAATTGTGTATCGCGCGACTGTGGTAGTATTGCCTGTGTCCCTGCTTTCTGCCTCTCCCTTCTCTCTATCCTTTAGTCCATCTGTCTTTTGTTTTTGGTAACATAGTGTAGAAAAAGACATGAATGGAATTTTAAATCTAGGTCAACTTGCGTATTTCAAGGTTTTTCTTAGAAATGGAGTACATGTTTTATCGTAGAAGGCGGGTATTAAAGCAGTAGGCTTTTACTATCAACGTGAAACGTTACAATTTGCAGACGCAGGAGAACACAAGGGAAATTTCGAGTACAGTCATTGTGACAGCACTGTTCTTTACCATTCTTCTTTCCTTTTATTAAATTATTTGTTAGGCTTTACATTTACCTATTGGCCTACCGTTTAAATGTGTGCCGTGTAACACGAGGGGCATACATTGAGGGATTGTAATGTAAGAGATTAAACTTTGACAGTTTTACTTTCTTTTGGTGCAAACTGTATATTTTTAAGTGTTCAATAACCAAAGTTATATGCATCTAAAATACCGATTTTCTTTTTGAAACACCCTCTGGATCTATGAGCTTTCTATCATATCCATAATGACTGGATCAACTATAAATTTGTAAAACATTTAACAAATTGTATAATCAATTATTCTTTAACAGTCTAAAATAAATATGAAGTGATGGGTGAACTTTAGTTGAAAAATTGTCTTCATTGAGACTTGTTAGAGGAGTTATAAAAATGTCCTTTTGCTGTTTCCTTTAATAAAAACTTAGCTGGGTCTAAGTGAGTATTGCCGCAGTGGTTTTCGTCAATTCTTTTGTGATGAGGGCACTCAGTGTCGAATCGCAGCTCATGAATCACAAAATAGTGGCAAAGACTTTTATTTCAAACTGGTCTGGTACTATAAACAGTCTTGTAGCTTCGAAATACGAACTTGTGACGGAATTTTGGGATCGATCCCTTCTCCACTCCGGCAGTACTCATTTTTAATTGAAGTGAGGACTGATTACGTGCTTTTCAATGGTGCGCGCCTCTTTCCTTCTCTGCTATGTTGCAGAATTTTTTTGCATTTTCAGACATTCTTACAATTTCCTCAGCAATAAATCGTCTTGTCTGTTTACCTGACCATCACTGCTGAGAGAGTAGACAGGTGATGCAATATTGAACGACAGCCATGTTGGTTAATCTCGGGTGTGGCCGACATCAGACTACAGATTAACACTAAAATCGCCCAGAGCATTTGTTTAATCGCCGAAAAGCCCAGTGAGCGTTCTTCACCAAGATGGTAATACGCTGAAAGTTTGATAGCCACTATGGGGAGATAACTTATTTGTCAGCGCACAGGAATTACATAATCGTTTCCTAAGAGGCTTAATCAAGTGCCTTTATTCCTCTGAGCAAACAGTCTGTGAGCCAATATTGCCTTGGTGGTACCAGTGAGGGTACTAATCTCTGGAACAAAGTGAGGGTAGAAGTAGCCTGACGTTGAACTAGACACCTTCATCAGAGGGTCTTGGAGACACGGGACCAGCTTTGCAGTTACACCCTGATCTTACCTGGGACGTGATGCGCCCTACAATCTTGACCAGAGACGCGAGAACTCAAGTGACCTATCTGCACAAAACCCAATAACCCAGCGGGAGCAGAAACTACCACTTGTAGCTAAGTCAAACCTAAAAGCTGCCAAGTGAGTTCTTTCATAAAACACCATACCATCATACGATGATGAGTATTTTCTGTTAAAGATTATTCACATTCTTAAAACTGTTAAAACGTAGTTGATTATTAAGTTTGTTATTAGAAAATATACAAATTTAACTTCGATTTAACCATTTTGAATTTAATGCATGTTTGTCTCAGTCAGTGTGCTAAATACACTCTAAACAGAGCGATACCAGAATAATAAGAATTTCACTTAGTAAATCACGGTGGGGGCTTGAACGAGCTGAAATTAATAATTGCTTTATTCTTCATGAAAGGCGGCGGATCAGATTTAAGTTAACAATTGCCCTGCCAACGCAGCATTGTTCTTGAATTGTGAAATATCTTATGAACACTATCTTGAGATAGAAGCATCATTATCCTTTTATCTACAATTCAGCCAAGATTAATCTTGTGCGAAAGTAGACACCTTTGAAGACCCATATCAGATACTCTTTAGTTTTGGCCACTGTTGGACCACTACCGCAAAGCAAGGGAGGCAAATCCGTGACAGAACGTTAGACAAAATAAAAAAGAACAAATGCCTCTGCTAAATACATTGTGGTCGGGAGATTAAACAGGCGCCATTTCATGCCGTCCTTGTTCGTTCGTTGTTCGTTCGTTAGTTTGTCTGCTATGCTGCTGTTATACCCTGTTCAACCTGAAAGTTGGTTATAATTGGGATATATTGTGTGTTAGGTTCTTCGGTGCTAGTCGAATGTTAGTCCTGAAAAGGACTGGTCCTGAAAGGGACCACTAGTTGGCTGTCTGGATTCCTCTTTGTATGTCCGTTCGTGGTGCCGTGTCGTGTTCATGACACGCCGTCCCTCCACCAGTTGGAATTTTTATTTTCCCTGAGCACATACAGCACAGCTGTATTCTTCTGGTCACTTAAATTAGAAAATGTGTCTGAACAGCGCGAGTGCAATGGCTTTTGCCTGAACTAATATTATAAAAGTAAACATATCTCACAAAATTAGAAAAATGAGAAATGCCTGCAACCAAGCCAGCTGTACCTTCACGTGAGGTCCAATTCTTGGACCCGGTGCTCCCTGTTTCTACCAACACGGTTATGGCGAATGGCGAGTATCTGGCGCCAAAAAACTATACCCCCAGAGTTTGCTGGGGTAAAACTCTAGACTATGGGGGAGTTAACCCTACAGAAACCTCTGGCAGAGCAAGTCCTCCATCAGATGTGGGCCATGCTGGGCCCACCGGCGCGTGGACACGTCCCGATCCCCATCGAAACTTGCCCGGGGAGCATACCCCGGCTAAAAAAGCAGAGAAGGCCACTCTTCAAGCCTCCAATGTCTTGTGGGTAGTGTTAGGATGTGCAAGAACATGGACAGGAAGACTTCCCAACTTCCCCACCGAAGACACACCCACGACGACTGTTGCCTCAATTGGCTGTGTGTGGTGCTCCCGGAAACGGGGCCTCCCAGTAATGAGGCACAGTTAAGTCCCCGACGTCGCTTATTGGTGCAGAGTTGAGAGAGATGGCTGCGCGAATGCAAACAACATCAACAACACAAATTGGCTCAGCATCACAATCCCCCCTGTGGTGCAGCATGTTGGGAACCCCAGCATTGCACACTAAGCTTGGGGGAATCACATGGGCATCAGACTTAATACTGGCTCTTGACTGGATGGCCACATGTAGGCGATCTCTTCAATGGAGAGATGGCAGGTAGTGAGTACCGGGAAGTGACTCTATGCAGAACGTGAGGATTCCTTGGAAGAGCCCAGAACCAGAGCACAGCATCGTGTAAGCTCTGCATAATTGGAAAGCCCCCCCCTCCCCCCCCCTGGATGACGGGGAATACACAGTATGCCACCCCACCTATCCCCAACTGCTAACTTAGAACCAGAAGTGGGGTCCTCTGGATGCGTGCCAGGCCAGGATAAAATGCCTGGGAAAGAGACTGAAGCTCAGAACTCCCAACTCAATATGTTGCAGGATGGCAGAAAAGCCACAGGAACGACAGATTTATTTTGAAGATAATGCAAAGCACAACCATATTTTCACCACACGAGCTCGGACGCCGCCTCGGTAAACAAGGTCCGCGCAGAGCCAGGCTGCTTGCGAATAGTCTACTACTGGGAACATAAACAGATTAGGGATGAGGCCACTCTCCCATTGAAGAGGTGCTGAAGTCGTCGATACTAGGCCAGAAGGCGCACCGGAAACCACAGTATCACGCAACTCGCTATTTTTCTATGAATGACTACACCGTCAAATAAATCTCGTGCTGATGCTCGCCCCATGGAGCTCCACCAGGCAGGTGCAGTGCCGGACTCTGAGCATCGACAGAGCCCACCCTCAGCTACTGGAGGACCCTCTAGACCGTCTTGTGGAGTCAGCAGACGGCGAACTACTGACCTAAACAAAACAGAAAAAGAGAAACCCAGAGTGCCTCTTGTCATAATGCACTGGAATGCAGAGGGAGTGAACAGCAAGCAGGCTGGATACAGCAAAAAGACGGAGCTGGAAAACATATTGTATGAGAAGCAAGTCAGTGTTTGCTGTATCCAAGAGACTCACTTGAAAGCAGATCAAACCTTTAAAATAAGGGGATTTCAATGCTTCAGATCCGACAGACAAGATAGACGAAAAGGAGGAGTACTTACTCTTGTAAGGAATAACATTCATGCACATGAAAGGAAAACCTACAGGGACGGAGCAGAATATCAGCTGTTGCAGATAAAGGTAGACAAGATGGAAATAGAACTCCTGAACTATTACTGTCCAAACAACAAACCCCTGAGTCTCAGCTCTATACAGGTACCAGCCACTGTTGCACCTAGGGTTGTTTTTCAAGAGGTCATTACTATTGTACCTCCGTAAAGCACGTGAAAGTCAATGTTATGGGGATCACTGATACAAAGGATTGGTGTATGGTACGGTAAGGGTGTCTATTGATTATCTGCTAACGTTACTGTTGTGTTGTGGATCTGGTAATGTCTACAGTTGATACCTATATATCCGCCACACAGGCAAACACTGTAGAAGTCTACTGGTAAGCGATGCACAGGTTCTCGATACAAATAGACCACGCCCACTCCGGGGCTATTTCTAAATACGTGTTAAGTTCCCTGTCACACTTGTAATATTAAGTGCATGTGTTGGTTTAGTCGTTTACACCACAGGTACGTACACAAGAGTCATGGATGGTTGTAAACGACTGGTGACATTTCATATGGGTTTATTCACGTCACAACACATTGATGAAATACACATAGAATACCGTTCACAGCACAACACAAGATATAAAGTACCACATAATAACTGCGCACTCGGCAGCTACAATGATATCATGATTCATGGCCTAGAGTACTCATATTAAACTCAGCGTTCTAAAGAATCCTCAATAACAATCCTCTCACAGGAGCTATCATGATTCATGGCCTAAAGTACTCTTATTAAACTCAGCGCTATAAAGAATCCTCAACAACAATCCTCTCACAGGAGCTATCATGATTCATGGCCTAAAGTACTCTTATTAAACTCAGCGCTATAAAGAATCCTCAATAACAATCCTCTCACAGGAGCTATCATGATTCATGGCCTAAAGTACTCTTATTAAACTCATCTCTATAAAGAATCCTCAATAACAATCCTCTCACAGGAGCTATCATGATTCATGGCCTAAAGTACTCTTATTAAACTCAGCGCTATAAAGAATCCTCAATAACAATCCTCTCACAGGAGCTATCATGATTCATGGCCTAAAGTACTCTTATTAAACTCAGCGCTATAAAGAATCCTCAATAACAATCCTCTCACAGGAGCTATCATGATTCATGGCCTAAAGTACTCTTATTAAACTCAGCGCTATAAAGAATCCTCAATAACAATCCTCTCACGGGAGCTATCATGATTCATGGCCTAAAGTACTCTTATTAAACTCAGCGCTATAAAGAATCCTCAATAACAATCCTCTCACAGGAGCTATCATGATTCATGGCCTAAAGTACTCTTATTAAACTCAGCGCTATAAAGAATCCTCAATAACAATCCTCTCACAGGAGCTATCATGATTCATGGCCTAAAGTACTCTTATTAAACTCAGCGCTATAAAGAATCCTCAATAACAATCCTCTCACAGAAGCTATCATGATTCATGGCCTAAAGTACTCTTATTAAACTCAGCGCTATAAAGAATCCTCAATAACAATCCTCTCACAGGAGCTATCATGATTCATGGCCTAAAGTACTCTTATTAAACTCAGCGCTATAAAGAATCCTCAATAACAATCCTCTCACAGGAGCTATCATGATTCATGGCCTAAAGTACTGTACACTGCAGTTATAAACACTTCCACAATAATTAAAACTGCAGTTTCATACTACGCTGTACCCACAGCGAAAAATCCGTCGACATTTTAAATTCAGCACTGTACAGGCATTTCACACTTCCCAAAAACACTGTCTTCCTACCCGGTCAAAACGCCCGGAACACTCTCCCTAGATAACACACTCGTCCCGCTCAAAAGCAGTCACGAGACTTTTTCACTGTTCACACAACACAAACAATTGAGGGCTAGCAGCGAGCTTCTCTCACCCAACTCAAAACAATACAGAATAAATATATCAGCACTTTTCACGCTGTCTGTAATCTGTCTCTCGAAACTATCACGAGATACTCTCTAAATAATTCGATAGCTAACAAGCAACTAAGTGCTATAACTCAAAATCTATTTCAACTACTAACATACTCCAGTTTACTTCCCCTTACACTAAAACTGTTCGTTACATCTTACCTCACCCCCAGAGAAAAAAATTGATAGAATCAATTTTTTTGACAAATAAACATCCCCCAAAAAATTGAAAGGACAATGAATCTCTAACATATGTGTCTAAGAATTACCTTAAGTTAAGTTAAAATAAGACATCTACCAAATATAAGCATTAAGTGAAATGTAAAAATGAAGTATCCAATGTAATCAATTAAGCATACCCAAAAATAATGCAATACAAAACCAAGTTAAGTGAATACAGAACAATTAAATACAACACAACCGATAGTACAGGAAAAGACAAGATCAAGCAAACGAAAAAAATGATCCGTAAATAAAGGTAAGTATGAAATCAGAATATGAGGAAAAAACAATAATATTACATTCAAACAATTTGTTTATATGTAAAATAATTACAAATATCACAAGTAACTACACTATATTAGTCTTTATACCATTAAAGTAACAATAAGTAGAATGAAAGTATAAGAAGCGAAAGAAGAAGTATACAAGGAGAATGAAGTGAAACGTAAAGCACGAAATGTAAACAAAATATGAAACCATACTGAAAAGACAACAGAAAAGAAGGAATGGAATGAAGAATAATCAACAAAGACAGATAGAAAGCAAAAGGTATGAATATAGAGAACGTGGGTAAAAATATATACCAATAACTATTTAGATCAACAACGTATTTCAAAATATACATACAAACACGATCGAAAAGCACAAAAGAAAATAACAAAGTATTCCTATACTAATACCAAAAAAAATAGTTTTTATAACTAAACAAAACATAATCAGAAATTTAAACAAGTTTATACAAGTTATACATAATGAACAATAAATTATCGACAACACACCACACAAAAAAGTAATAGCATTGCTAATAAGACCAACGCACAATCAAGCGCTAATACAACATAACATCCAACAAACAAAAACTTCTTTAAAGAACTAACATTACTCTACATATCAAACATAGCACATAGTCAAACGCTAAGCACACACAAAACCAAAAATAAAAAATTACAATGTCTGGGAAAAAAATATTTTCCAAAAAATACAGTACAAAAATATTTCGTAATGCTAAGTTACATAAAAATAGTATTTTAATTTAATTAATTCAAATCTATAATTAACAAATTAACAAAAAACTAGCTTTAGCAAAATGAGAGACATATAACAATTCCTGTATCTAAGCAAACACTAAACAACCCGTGTAAGTTTTTCAAAAATACGTCACAGAGAAACACATAGAAAAAACACACTATTACCAAAATACAAGTTTGCAAATATATGAAAACAACGTAATGTATGTTAAGCAAGTGCTTAAATCAGATCTCTAGATTTCTCAATCAAATAACAATATCAGCAAACGCTGTTAATTTTCTCTATACAGTTCAATTTAAACTTTTAAATATTTTCGGCTGACAATCACGTTCAGCTTAGCTATAGTGTTATTCAGTTATAAATTTATATTTATCTCCATCTGATATATTAAAAATAACTATTGTAACATTACAACTAATGAGTATGTGCATAGGGCTGGCAAACTCATCATGTACAAAACTATTCTACCCAACACATCTGTAAAACAAAACCAAAAAAAAACTTCAAGTTCTACACCAGAGTATAAAAAATAGGCATAAGTTTGCAACCAGTAAGGTTAAATATAAATCTGCTCATTGCATTCATGAATAGTAAACAACACGTCACTACCATCTAACACACTACATATTATCCAAAACACAATAGTATAGCATCGAAATGCACTAATTTATAATTAAAACAGTCATACATATCAAAAAACAATAGACATCAAATGATGCGTAAAGATGATGATCATAATATAACAACCTCTAATGATCTATGCAATAGAATACATTAACATCTTCTGTCCTAATAAACAAACAAAACAAAAAAGAATCAACCGCAAAAAAAAAATCTCCATAGGTCTTGCCGACATCCCATCGACTCTTCGTTTAAGTTCACAACAACGTGCTGCTCTTTCAAAATCAGAAACATAACAAGCAGTAGTATTTGTGACATCATTATCATTGCTACTTTGCTTAATAACAATGCTTCTAGGCTCATGTCGAGCAAAATTAGCATAATTGCTGTTATTATTCGTCGTTTGATCAAAATATTTATCATCATTTCCTCTTTGTTTGAGACTATTATTATTTCTATAATCCCAGTTAGACTTGTTATGATTAACGTTTCTACTCCGCACAAAAAATCTGTCAGAAAAATTATTGCACGATTGAAAACTCTTCTTGTATTTGTCTGTACCATTATTTTCAAAATTCTGAGAATTAAACTGTTGAGATACATTAACTTGTCTCTTATCTCTCTGAGAAGGAAAATTATTATCATATGAATTTCCTTGGTACTTTCTAACCTTAGAAACATCTCTCCTACAAAAACTCTTTCCATTCTTTTCTTTGACAATATGCTTGTTTACAGTATCATCTGCAGATCTATAAGTATCTTTATCGTTACGCCTATAATGGGTTTCATCCTTGGAACCACTACTTATATAACTTTATCCCTTGTTATCATCTTCTGAAACCTCCAAAATCAGTTACTCGTTTAATCTTTGGGCTTTTAGCTTGAAATCTATCAGGACTGACTGTTACCTTATCATTCTCTCTATTACACTGCCGCCAAGATATGTTGCTATTGGAAGCAGAATCAAAAGATCTTCGAAAGTTATATTTTCCCCGAAAAGATATTTGTTTATCACATTTAACTTTTCTATCAGCACAGATTGTATAGGGCTGGATCTTTTTAACCTTTTGGCAAACAACTTTCTGGCTAGGATTGTCAACCTTGACAGTAGAGCATATTCCGCTGGTTAAAATAACATCGAGTAGACCCTGTACCCTTTTTGTACTTTCTGCAATTTCAACACTTTTTTGTGAAATTTCTTCACTTAATTTCCTATTTAATTTGTCAAATATCAAGACTTTACTTCTCTCCTCTGTTAACAATCTCTCAATCTTAATCATCTTCTCTCTCTCAGTCGTTAACTCTTCTAATTTGTCTTTCTCATCCTTTTTTTTATTTGCTCTAGTTTGACATGTTTCATTACCTAATTTCTCACATTTCTTATCCTGAACTTTTAATTTATCATGTATATCGTTCTTTTCTTTCAGTTGGCAACTGATAATATCATTATCCTCCAACACCTCATGAAGCATATTTATGTAAGTCTCTTCACGAACATTGCTCTCAATCTTTAATATGTCATACATTTCTTTTTTCTCTTGAACTTCCTGTCTGAGATTACCAACTTCGTCATCTTTGTCTTTCAGCCGAATTTCCAGCTCTTTGTTCTTGTTCAATGCTGCATCTAACGCCGCATGTACTTTAGTAAGTTCCGTGTTTGACTTATCTACCTCATTTGCGAGTTTAGAGACTGTTTCGTGTAGTTTTTACACTCACTTCAGTAGTAACTTTTAAACAATTGTCCTTTCCCGTAGGGCACTCTGTTTGTTGACTTTTATTTGTTTCTCACTTCCTAATTCCTTTTTCTGCTCATCAGGAATACCGTTGTGGATCATTTTGAATATATTTTGCATTATCTGTCCGTGTTCAAGTTCAATATACTGTTGTAAAAACACACGAAGGTGCTGTAGCAAATCAATCAAATCCTTAGCCATTATTGAATTACAAAGAAGCTTAAAGTTATGTTCAGCAAATAACTTTAGGGATACTGACACATTAACCAACAAATCGTCCATGATCCATACTCCAAGTCTTGGACCTCTCAATCCCTTTTCATCTCTACCTATTAACAATGCACTTTCCAACATAGGCCTTATATCTGCAGGATTATTATCAAAATCCATGGTGATTCAATCACTCAGTTAACTATATATCTATATCAGTATAATTATTAATGTCGCAAGTTTATGTTTCAAGAAGCTCTGACAATTACCCTTCCATTTCACACAGTTCAGTATGTATACCAAAAATATTATTCATAACTTTGTATCATCAATTCCTCTTCCATCTGAGGGAAGTCAACATATATCATACAACCATCAATACTTAGCATCAATACTAAATCCTAATAATATGTCTATATAGAATTAGACAACAAAAACAACAGATTTCAACAGTATAGGAGATGCATAGCAGTCACGAGACTTTTTCACTGTTCACACAACACAAACAATTGAGGGCTAGCAGCGAGCTTCTCTCACCCAACTCAAAACAATACAGAATAAATATATCAGCACTTTTCACGCTGTCTGTAATCTGTCTCTCGAAACTATCACGAGATACTCTCTAAATAATTCGATAGCTAACAAGCAACTAAGTGCTATAACTCAAAATCTATTTCAACTACTAACATACTCCAGTTTACTTCCCCTTACACTAAAACTGTTCGTTACACCACCAACTTTACACAGTTGGAGACTTTAATAGCAACTCCCAGAGCAGGGGCTATAACCGTCTAGATCCCACGGGTGAAGAGGTTGAAACATGGCAAGATGACCACTCCCTAATGCTAGTCAATACTGCCACAAATACTCCTACCTTCTACTCCAGAGGATGGCACACAACTTCAACTCCAGATCTTGCCTTCGCCACCCCAGATATTGCTGGACTAATTAGTAGAGAAGTAGGAGACCAACTAGGAGGAAGCGACAATCGCCCTATCTTTCTTACTGCCCAGAGTGTAACTCTCAGTACAGACCCAGCCATTACAAGATGTAATTACAAAAAAGCCAACTGGGGTTTATTCAGGCATCAGGTGAACACACTGCTGTCTGACCTCAAGGTGCAGAACAGAGATATTAATGGAGAGGTAAAAGACTTCAACAGATACATGCTTCAAGCTGCAACAGAAACCATTCCCAACGGATTCGGGTGTAACTACACACCATACTGGTCCAGCACACTCCAAGAACGTCAGGAAGCTATGGACAGGGCTAGAAAGGATGCCGAGTCTCAGCCTTCTCTTGAAACTCACAAAAATGGAAAAAGGCCGTAGCAGAGTTTCAGAGAACAAAGCTAGAAGAAAAATGGAAAAGCTGGAGAAATAAAACGTGAGCGCTGAACCTTGAGAATGACGGCAAGAAACTTTGGAGACAGTGGCCAAATCTCTAAACGAAGAGAGTTCCTCGCCTAAGCAGACTATCACATTGGATGAAGGTAGCAAATTTCTCAGAGGAAAACAAGCTGCAGACTTGTTTGCTAGAAGATACAGTTCAGAAAGCAACTTACCCATTAACAGAGATCATCAGAGAGAGATAAGAAAAGAAATACTGGCAACCATGGGACAGACAGATACTCCTGCCCCAATGAGGGAACCCATCACACTAGGAGAACTACAGAACGCTATTTCCAAGCTTAAGCTCCAAAAGTCACCCGGCCCAGACAAAATCAGCAACGAAATGCTAATAAATCTGAGCTCAGCAGCAAAGACAAAACTGCTTGAGATATTCAACCACAGCCGGGTGAAAGGAACGGTACCCCAAGTATGGAGAGAAGCCATCACAATACCCATACTAACGAAAGGGAAATGTAAGACCAAGGCTGCAAGTTACCGGCCAATCAGTCTCACAAACTGTGTTGGGAAGACTATGGAGCGAATAGTCAACCACAGATTGAAATCGCATTTAGAGTCTGAGCAGATCCTGGTGCCGGAACAAGCTGGATTTAGAGAATGCTACAGTATAGAAGACAAAGTTACGTACTTGTCTCAAGCAGTAGAAGATGCCTTTCAGGAGAAGAAATAGGTCCTAACGATCTGGGTCGACTTCAAACAGGCCTTTGACAAGGTGTGGAAAGATGGCCTTATTGCAAAACTTAGGAGAAGTGGAATCCAAGGCAACATGATAAGATTGATCCAGTCATACTTGCACAACAGGAGAACTAGAGTCACTCTTGATGGTCTGCAGAGCAGAAAAGTGTTGCTCTATCAGGGGGTACCTCAAGGTTGAAGAAGGTAAAGCGTGTTTTGGTCCAGTCACTCACAGTAGCGCACACACCAAGTCATGGAATGGTGTAACGTCTGATGATATTTTAACCATGGTTTATTACAATTATAACATCACGTAGATCTAGACGAATACAGTTACATCGAAACATGAATCTTCATAATGTAGTTAACACACCATACGGCCCTTACACATCCTGGCCTACAAAATCTCTACTCCTCACATCAGTGCACAAAGACTGCGTCTACGGCAGTTATATAATAATCATGGCCTACAAAATCTCTACTCCACATCAGTGCACAAATACTGCATCTACGGCAGATATATAATAATCAAGGCCTACAAAATCTCTATACTTCACATCAGTGCACAAATACTGCATCTACGGCAGATATATAATAATCAAGGCCTACAAAATCTCTATACTAATCTCTATACTTCACATCAGTGCACAAATCAAGGCCTACAAAATCTCTATACTTCACATCAGTGCACAAATACTGCATCTACGGCAGATATATAATGATCAAGGCCTACAAAATCTCTATACTTCACATCAGTGCACAAATACTGCATCTACGGCAGATATATAATAATCAAGGCCTACAAAATCTCTATAGCCCTGCGCAGGCATACATTATCCAAAAACCACCTTAGGGCTGACCACCTCAGTCAAAAACCCTGCATAGACTGAACCCACGGGAACACACCCCGTTCACACAGTCACGAGTAATTATCAGTGGTGGACCAAACCAACGGGTCGTAACACCCACATTACATTCGCGTAACAAGAGGGTAAATTAGGTCAGATTCTGGACCAGTCATTACAAGTGGGAACACTGAACTGTGTTATGTTTGGCTCTGTGTGGGCGTGGCCTAATTCAACAGTACACAGGTATCAGCTGACTGCGCATATCCATCCTCATATCTTGGCGTGTGTAGCAACTAAACTGACTTTATCAGTTGGTTTCCATATCAAACAGCTGTTATCTGATAGCGACATTGATGCCATAATTGTTACAGTGCTTGTTCCAGTCTTTCCATATGCAGATTCAACTATAGGTGCAGTATTTTGGAGAGTTCGTCTGCACGTATACCTCAAGTGATTGCGGGGTTGCTGTGATCGGTTCCTGTCGTCTGATGCATTGTTGAGGACATACTGTACAGTGGCAGGGATTTGAAGACAAGAGTGCCTAGTCCTTGTACCTTTTCTGCAGTGGAGTGTTTTAACGTCAGAACTTTGTGATATCCAGTGTGTTGGCGGAAGGGTCAGGATTACCTTCAGTTAAGTGCTTTTGTTGTGTGTAAATGTTGCCACTTCTGTCCATGTCAACAAGCCTCAATCTGCACTATCCTATTCTATTGATAACTATTGTTGTTGTTGTCGATAATTATATCGATTAATTATAGAATGTGATGATGTACAGGGATTGATGATACAATATTTGAGATCTAAACTTGATTTGGTATAATGAAAGTTTAATTAAGACATATATGGTTGACTAAGTAAACAAGTCACAATGGATTCTGATACAGATCCGGAGGATATGAGACCTGTATTAGAGTATCTGTTTCAGGAAGGAACAGATTGTCAGAGATTAAATGGCCCAGAGCTTGAGTCACATGTTATGGACAGGTTTTTGGTCTCTGCATCGAGATCTCTAAGAGAGTTTGCTAATGAGAGATTTCAGTCAATTCCTCATGTGAGTATGGCTGAGGATCTGGCAAGGTTATTGGTTTTGGACCTTCGTCTGTTCTTGGACAATTATATTAGTATAAAACGTGTTAACATATTGAAGAGTATACGTACGTTATTGCTCGACAGCATCCATAGTGACCAGAAAGAAGAGTTAAGGGATGAGAAGCAAATAGGAGACATAAAACAGAGTACACAGGAGCTAAGGGAAAGTTGCTTAAAAAGTACTACTGAAGTGAATAAGCTGCAGGAAAAAGTGACTAAACTTACAGGTGATTTATGTAAATCTAATTCTGAGCTTGCTTGTGTTCGAGCAAAATTAGACTCGGCATTGTGCAAAATTAAAGAGATGGAAGCTCAGATTGGGAAAAAAAATGGCGAAATTAGAAATCTGACTCAAAAAGTTCAAGAGAAGACGGAGATTTGTGGTTGCCAAATTAAAGAAAAGGATACCATATCCCTAGAGAAGGTTGATAGGCTTACGAATAGTCATGATATTGAGATTGAGAGGATTGATAAAGAGAGAGTGAAAGAATTAATGGTGGAGAAAGACAAATTGATTAAGATTGAAAATTTGCTAGCAGAGGAAAGCTGCAAGGTCTTAAAAGCGGAGAATTTAAACAAGAAATTAAGTGAACAGATTGCACTTAAGGACTTTGAGATTGTAGAAGCAAGAAGAAGAATATATGGTCTGCTTGACGTAGTATTGAATAGCAATATGTGGTCTTCTGTCAATGGTGACAGGGATAGACAGAAAGTTTCTTATCATCAGAACACTAAAGCGGATTCTACGGTCAAGAATGGTGGACATAGATCTTTCCGTGGGAGATATAACTTCTCACGCAATACAGATGATTCCAATAATATTGTTTCTTGGCGACAGTCCAACAAAGAGAATTCCACAGTAATAAGCAGTCCTGTAGATAAGGAAAGAAACAGTGCTAAATCTCAAGTCAGTGTGTTAAAAACCAACAGCGTATTTATTAACAGATCTGATAAATTGGTTACAAGTAACAAACATACTACTGCTTGTTCCATGAAGGAAACAAATGTTGTGAAAAAAAATAAAGAGATTGTCAAACCTTCTAGTCATACCCAGTCAAGGCAGTGTGACTCATTTTTTAAACACATTGCCACAAGCAAAGAAAAAAATAGTTGTGATAGGAGACATAACCCTAAGGTTATAAAGTACCAAGGGAGTTCATCCTACGGTAACGTTTCTTCGCCTAAAAACAAGAAAAAATGTGACAGATCTCAACATTGTGATTCTAAAAGTTTTGAAAACTATAGCAGAAGTAATTATATGAAAGTTCATCAGTCAAGTAATAATTTTTCTGCTAAAAAGCCAGTTCTATCTGATAGACATTGTTATCTGGGAAGAAGTATTAAGAATAACTATTGTAACTGGGATTTAAATCAGTACAACGGTGTTGATAGAGCAAATAACAATGCTCTCAAAAGAAATTATACAGATCGCAACCAGGTTAACTGTGCTCCACATAAGAGCAAGATTATTAGCAATCAGAGTAATAGGAACGGTAATAGGTTCTTAAATGCTTTTGCTTAGCATGCTGATAGATTTGAGAGATCATCTCGGTCTTGTGAAGGTAGTAAATTTTTTTCAGCCTACCGCACTGACAACTGTGAATTATAGGTCAAGTTGTCTCTATGTTGTCTGCTATGTGACGAGAGTTGTTGACATCGCAGGAGGGTCACAACCTTACACCACGGAGTTCGGGTAATTGTGTAGTGAACTTTTCCGTGTTTCCTCATAATCTTACCATGGATTAAAATAGATATTTTCATTTGTATTGTCTCACAGCGAGCGACTTTGCGAGGGGAATCACCATTCTAATTTTACATTACCTGGGAGAGATGTAGATCACTGTGTACCATTTATCCATTCAAGCGAGCCTAGACAGTACGTTAACCCACCGTGTCATGATGTCACCTTGCGTGTTGATGAGATGTTCGCAAGACCTCGAAGGAATTTTTTTTGTTTGTTTTTTTCAAAGGTCCTGTTTATTTTTTTGTTCTGTTTACAAACACTGAATGTTATTGTATTCTTTAGTATAGAACTTTATATGTGGTTAATAGAATATTATGTAATCTTTGTAACATTTGATTGCCATAATTATTTGTTGGTTGTTACTTATATGACTGTATTTTAATTATGCATTAAATAATTTCTATGCACAAACTTATTTACTGAGACAATGTAATAGTCATTTCTATAGATAGTCCTGAGTGTTTTTATGCACTACTTAAAATTTTGGGTTTGTTTTTCATCATGGGTTTCATACCATGTTTAGTTAACATATTTATATACAAATTATTTGAATTAATTGTTTAGTGAAAGGTAATTTTAAACATAACTTGTATGTATTATTAATGATTTTGCGTTGAAGTTAAGGACGTATTCTGAAACTTGGTTTTCATTTTTTCAAAATTATGACATTTGATAATTTAAACGATTCGATTTTTTGTCAGCTAGAATTAACTTAAATTTCCTATTAAATTAAGTGGGTAGAATTAACAGCGACGGCTGATACTCGTGATCATTTACAGAATTTAAATATCTGATTATAATACATAGTTAAGATAAATAATATTACATTTATATATTTATAACTTTGTAAGCAGTTCAACAGTTTATTACCTAATGTGACGTTTCTTTGATGTATTTTTTTTTTAAAAAGAAGAGAAAAAAAAACTTACACGTTTTGATGTGTGTCTATTTAAAGATAAGATTATTTTTATGTTACTCAACTAATTTAATTGTTAGTCGTTAATTATAGCTACATATTACTTAGAAATAAAAATACTATTTTTATTTAACCTAACGATAAGAAACATTTTTTGTATTGTAATTTTTTGAAAAAATGTGTTTTGGACATTGTGATATTTATTTTTTCTGCGCCAGCGCTAGATTGTATGTTAGGGTTACTATTATGTAGTGACATTAATTCTTTGAAAATGTTGTGATGTTTGGATGTATTTTTTGGTTGTTAGCGCTTGACTATGCGTCAATGCGGAACTTGTGTTATCGTTAATAATTTTTTGTTTGGGTGATATTTGATGTAATTTATTTTTAGTTATGTATAAGTTTATAATTTAGTTAAATTACTTATTATGCTGTACTTGTCATAAGCTTTCTTTTTTGTGTTAGTATATAAATATACTTTAGCATTTTTGTATTTTACAATACGTTGTTATATTTGGATAGTTATTGTTAGGTGTTGT
The DNA here is from genome assembly GCA_024509875.1 of Oreohelix idahoensis. Lineage (NCBI taxonomy): Eukaryota > Metazoa > Mollusca > Gastropoda > Stylommatophora > Oreohelicidae > Oreohelix > Oreohelix idahoensis. Next base: position 699,573 of record JAMPIV010013290.1, read on the forward strand.
TACCAACTTTCTTTACATTTGCATCTTTACTGTCATCTCTCTTTGTTGACTATTCGTCATTTCTTTACATCTTGTCTGTTGTCTTTTCAATATTGTCTGATATTTTGTTTATGCTTCCGTGTTTCATCTTTGATGTAGTTCATACTTCTTGTATACTTTTTTTTTCGTGTTACGCTATTTATACTTTCATTCTTTGTAGTGTTAAGTTAATTATATGACTTTAGATAATGTAATTGGTTCTTGTAATTCTATTTGTTTTACATGTATGGAATTGTTGTCTTCATTGTCATCTTATGATTCTATTTGATTCTTATCATATTCCCATTTCATATTTTGTCTTTTCTCGTATGATAATTTATTTTCTGTTTAGTTTGTACTATGTATACTTAACTTGGGTTTTGTATTAGATTAATTTTTATTTTGGTATGTTTGAATGATTATGTTGGATGATTTAGTCGTTATCTTACATTTATTGATGATATTTTTGTAGATGTGCTATGTTCTCTTGTCATAGGTATATTTTTGTAGGTAATTGATAGAACTTCATTAATTTTAAAAAAAATTTTTGGGAATTAATTTAAGAGATATTTGATATAACTTCATTGACCGTTAAATTTTTGGTAGTTAATTTTTGTACGTATTTGATATAACTTCATTGACCGTTAAATTTTTGGGAGTTAATTTTCAACAAAAAAAAAAATGATATAATCATTTTTTTTTCCCTGGGAGTGTGGCAAACTGATAAGTGCAGATGTGATGAAAGGGAAATGATCTTGGGAAATACGTGTTGAGTAGAGTTAATTTTGGGTTAGAGTACTTGCTTACAGATTGGTATGGATTTGTTTAAAGATATCTCCTCTTAGTTTCGTGGAAGACAGTATGTCAGATAGCAGGTGAACTCTGGTCATAATGTACTGTTTCTGAACTGTTTTTGAGTGATGTGTGAATAGCTCTCGCGGCTAGTGTCCGCAGGGATTTTTGAGAGCAGTGTTAAGAGAACAGTAGATTCTCGTGACTGTGTGAACGGGGTGTGTTCCCGTGGGTTCAGTCTATGCAGGGTTTTTGACTGAGGTGGTCAGCCCTAAGGTGGTTTTTGGATAATGTATGCCTGCGCAGGGCTATAGAGATTTTGTAGGCCTTGATTATTATATATCTGCCGTAGATGCAGTATTTGTGCACTGATGTGAAGTATAGAGATTTTGTAGGCCTTGATTATTATATATCTGCCGTAGATGCAGTATTTGTGCACTGATGTGAAGTATAGAGATTTTGTAGGCCTTGATTATTATATATCTGCCGTAGATGCAGTATTTGTGCACTGATGTGAAGTATAGAGATTTTGTAGGCCTTGATTATTATATATCTGCCGTAGATGCAGTATTTGTGCACTGATGTGAAGTATAGAGATTTTGTAGGCCTTGATTATTATATATCTGCCGTAGATGCAGTATTTGTGCACTGATATGAACTATAGAGATTTTGTAGGCCTTGATTATTATATATCTGCCGTAGATGCAGTATTTGTGCACTGATGTGAAGTATAGAGATTTTGTAGGCCTTGATTATTATATATCTGCCGTAGATGCAGTATTTGTGCACTGATGTGAAGTATAGAGATTTTGTAGGCCTTGATTATTATATATCTGCCGTAGATGCAGTATTTGTGCACTGATGTGAACTATAGAGATTTTGTAGGCCTTGATTATTATATATCTGCCGTAGATGCAGTATTTGTGCACTGATGTGAAGTATAGAGATTTTGTAGGCCTTGATTATTATATATCTGCCGTAGATGCAGTATTTGTGCACTGATGTGAAGTATAGAGATTTTGTAGGCCTTGATTATTATATATCTGCCGTAGATGCAGTATTTGTGCACTGATGTGAACTATAGAGATTTTGTAGGCCTTGATTATTATATATCTGCCGTAGATGCAGTATTTATGCACTGATGTGAGGAGTAGAGATTTTGTAGGCCAGGATGTGTAAGGGCCGTATGGTGTGTTAACTACATTATGAAGATTCATGTTTCGATGTAACTGTATTCGTCTAGATCTACGTGATGTTATAATTGTAATAAACCATGGTTAAAATATCATCAGACGTTACACCATTCCATGACTTGGTGTGTGCGCTACTGTGAGTGACTGTCCCAAACCACACTCACCTTCTTCACCATAATTAATTACATATAACATTTGGATTCTCCTTCACTAAAAAAGTCTTTAATTATCAATGGCCTTATTGCAAAACTTAGGAGAAGTGGAATCCAAGGCAACATGATAAGATTGATCCAGTCATACTTGCACAACAGGAGAACTAGAGTCACTCTTGATGGTCTGCAGAGCAGAAAAGTGTTGCTCTATCAGGGGGTACCTCAAGGAGGAGTAATTTCCCCAACATTCGTCTTTGTTTACATCAATGGCCTGGTGAAAGATCTCTCCGCTGGAGTGAAAGCTGCCTTATATGCAGATGACCTAGTACTCTGGTGCGCTGATGAAAACGTCACCACAGCAAATTATAGAATGCAGCAGGCAGCAGACATGCTAATGTCATGGGCAGAGAAATGGCTTATCACAATAAACACAGACAAAACCTCCACAACACTGTTCTCCCTCGCCCCCAAGGACAACGCAGCTAACATACACCTAGGGACAACCATGATCAAGGAAGAAAGCTACTCCACCTATATGGGGTGACATTTGACCAAAAGCTTACATGGAATAAGCATATTGAAAATGCAGATGGAACGGCCCGAAGACGACTAGGCATACTCAGAAAACTAGCAGTTACCAACTGGGGAGTAAATGAACGAACTCTAAAGAAGATTTATAATGGAGTAATAAGACCACACTTAGAGTTCGGCTCAGCAGCATGGTCATCAGCTGCTAACTAACATCTGCAGTCGTTGGACAAGGTGCAAAATCAAGGTCTTAGGCTCATTACAGTAGCCATGAAAACTACACCGATATCAGAGATGCAGAAAGCTGCTGGATTACAGACATTGTCCTATAGAAGAGACACAAAAAACATGATCCAGATGGAAAAGTACAACAGTATGCCAACGCACCAAATGAAGGCAAGACTAGATGATCTGGCATTGGGACGTCTAAAGCGTAGCAGCTTTGTGCATCGGGGGAAAAGACTTATAAGACAGCATCAAGAAGCCCTATCCATGAAGACAACACCACTGAAGCCCACCCTATACCCTGTACCATGGGAGCAGGCCAGCAGTGCCCTCCAAATTAATACATCAGTCAGTGGTCTCACAAATGGATATGAGTATAATGATCTGCAAAAACGAACTGCTACATTTAGTATGATCCAAGAAAGCTATCCCGAACAATCATGGATACATGCCTATACAGATGGATCAGCAACAAATGCCGTTAGGAATGGAGGTGCCGGTATCTTTATCTCATATCCTGACAATCACTATGAGACTAGGCACATTCCCACTGGTAAATTCTGTTCCACCTATACACCTGAGGTTCAAGCTCTAGAGCAAGCTGCAAATATGATTTATAACACCAACTCTGACTGTCACCAGATAGTCATCCTCACAGATGCACTGTATGTACTGCAAGCTTTCAAGGGTGGTAAACTCCCGCATCTGAGAAATGAACTAAACAAGGTAGCTGCCAAAAAGAGAACCATACTTCAGTGGGTAACATCTCATTGTGATGTACCCGGAAATGAAAAGGCAGATAAACTTGCAAAAAAGGGCCGCTATCACAACCAATGAACTTTAGCACCGCCGATAAATTATATTGCCCTGGTTGTTATAATATTATCTACTGTCAGAGCTCAAGTAGAAATTGTACAGTGGAAGAGACGCCTTGCGCACAAAACTCCCCCCAGTCACGTTTGCGAACTGTCCTTAACAGTTCGTCTGTCTGATATACCAGGTGATAATTTAAAACAAAATGTTGGTACTCTTGATTGCGTAGTGCTTTTAAATAAGTGTTGTGACTCTTGTGACTCTATTTTGTATAGCCTAGTTCCCGGTGTGATATTTAGTGATACAGGTAAAGAACATGCCTACTGACTTTGGTTTTCGTAAGAGGTGACTATTATTAGACTGCGAATGGGACTGGTAACCTCATAATGGAAAATACATTGCTACGGAAACCACCGCTACAAGAACATGAAAATGTTTGGTGCAGGCTTCCTGCAAGAGGACCAGCTGCACAGGTAGTCCTATGCTCCATTAGGAAATATTTATAGAATGTGTGATTCCTACATACACACATTGGGATTCTCGCTGGTGCTACGGAGTTTGTGCACTGTGCTGAGATCCTCCTTATGTAATCTAAGGGAGAAGATCGGAGCACAGATGGAGTAGTCCGTGTGCAATGACGATAGTCCTTAAACCAAACCAAACCAAACCAAACCAAACCAATCTATTATGAGCGAAAAGGAACATGATAATGACACTGACTCTTCTTCGATTCAGGATGTTTTGGAAGCGACAAGGCACATCAGTTCCAAGAACGTTATTTTCCTTACGGAGCATCGAACCACTACTGTTTTATCAAGCGCAGGTACAGGCACAAGTGGGAAGAAGAGCATCCAGGCCACACAAAAAGTGATCCGTATTACCAGCTCAGCAGAAGTGAACAAGTGGTAATCTTCAGACTTCGCACAGGTCATAACAGATTGAGATACCATCTATTCAACAAATTAAAGATAGGAACTACTGATGAGTGTGACTGTGGCACCGATAAAATGACTGCCGAACATCTGCTTCAAAGGTGCCCAACATATGAGGAACAGAGAAAACGCATATGGCCATCACCAGTACCATTCCTAGAGAAAAATCTACGGAGATATCAACAGCCTCAGGCTGACCACTGCTTTCTTTGAACTTATTCAAGTTGACATCTGAGGGTGAACTTTGAACTTATTTAAGTTGACATCTGAGGGTGAACTTTGAACTTATTCAAGGTGACATCTGAGGGTGAACTTTGAACTTATTCAAGGTGACATCTGAGGGTGAACGAAGAAGAACAACAACAACTACTGCAGCTAGCAGTGGCGTCACTTTGGTTGGTGTCACCCCCATGGGCCTCCTCCCGTATTAGACCATACAGAATCCTTAGTAATGTTTTTTGTACTAATGTTACTCGTAAATCGTAATTCCCGTATATCACTGAATGTTATGGCAATAGTAGTGACATAAACAACTAGCAAAATTAAAATTACACCTTTAAATTACAATATCATACGCACAGCCTAAATGTATTTTCATTTACATAGTTTCATGTGGTTAAAGTGAAAATTCTGTAAGAAAACAATAGAATTCGAAGTAAAAACGTTTAAGGACTACATCAAAATTATGTCCATTTCAACGAAACAGGTTTTTATAGTTATAACTAACTACAGGGATATTTTTATAAAAAATAATACATTTCTGCTGAAACACTGTACACAAATTTTATAGACAGTCATTTTTGTGTCACCCCCTCTGATGGTGTCACCTGGTGCGGTCCGCATCCTCCTAGTGACGCCACTGGCAGCTAGCCCCTTTACAGGAAGCTTGCACCAATCAGCCAAATGCTCATGTATCGGTGATTTCTGGGGCAATTAGTTTTACGTGATAAGGATGCTAACATTATGCCCAACCTCATATTAGTTGCCTTGTACGAGATGTCTGGGGATGCAGGAAGCCTTTTCTTTCTGTGTCTCTTCAGAGACCCCCCGGGGAAAACAGGGGGCCCAAGAGAGTTTACTTGGTGGGCAAAAATATAAAACGTTTTTGTTCCCATTAGTTACGCCCCAACTTTTAACTGCGTTGGATTGTTAAACGGTGTAATTTTTGACTGGAGTAAAATACCAAAAGTATAAAATACATTTTACCTGTATCTGGATACTGGAATTCAACTCACGCCACAATCCGGTAGATATTGTGAGAAAGAATTCAACTACTCTTTAAGGTGAGTGTACTATTAAATTATGTAACATGATTCATATTCTTCTCTTTCTTTAACAACTACTTTTTTTTTTTAAAAATTATTAGATCATTACATCACATTAGTACTTATTTTTATTCCATCTCCATTTCAGCTAGTTTTGATTAAAACAGCGTTTAAAGTAATTTCGCCGATCATATCATCACTGATTAAATAAATGTGATTTCAAAGGGAATGAGTAAAAAAAGATGTGACAATACAATAAAAAAAAGAAAGAAATGGACGGCAAAATGAACATGGAAGAGTGGGCAAGTGTTACACTGGCATAAAGACATTAGTCAGGTGTACTTCTTTGGGGGATGGGAGGGGGGGGGAGTTCTGAAGAGGGAAAGAAGGAAAGCAACAACTGCTCCATCAGGCATGTCGTACAAGACGATTAGTATGCGGTTGTGCGTGAGGTAGGTAACCTTCTCATCATGGAAAACATTTACCACAGAAACCACAGCTGAAAGAGTGTGTGAATGCTAGGTACATGCTTCCTACAAGGGGAACAATTACAATGGTGACTCCACACTCGGCGAGGAACGCAAATGATAATAATGGTGATAGTTATAAATACATTACCATCATATTTATAGCTTTACGGTATTAATTTAATAATTGCATGATAAACAGAATAGCCTTTTTTTTGCAAGTTCTCTCTCTCTCTCTCTCTCTGTCTCTCTCTCTCTCTCTCTCAGTTCACTCTGAACCAGACATTTGGAGCAGTCAAATTTTTAAATGGCTCCGTTCCTTCATCGATAGTGACTGCTCCAGCTCCACTCCAGCTTCGCTCCGAGCACCGACTAATCAATTGTTATTTTCTAAATTTTACGTTTTAAAAAAATGCACAATGTAATTTTGAGAAAAAGAAGCTTCATTTTTTCAAAGCATTATCAACTTTGAATGTCACTTCTTTAGCACGCTGCTGTCGAACACAGTCGACCGAGGGTAAGCACGCTGCGGTCGACCACAGTCGACCGCAGCGTGCTACGTTTTTTAGCATTAGAATGTGTGTACACATGATCTCACCCCCGGATGTTAAGTTTTAAACTTATCTGAGAGAGAGTTAGCTTCCGTTTCCGATCTTTTTAAGTAATGGGTGCATCCGCGTTTATTTTCTGTGAATTTTTTAATCGAAAAGAATCGGCATCGAACACGCGGCCATTTTCGCTCTAATTTTATTGGATTCTGACGCCATGCGGTGGGGATGAGATTTTTGTCATTATAAGCGCTAATATCGGTTCTCAGAATATGGTTGATGACAGAGATCGAAACGAAAGTGGAATGTCATTGCTAGTATGTAAAAGTTTAGGGGTTAGGATTAGATTTATCGGAAAGATTTAGGATTACGGCCGAATGTCACTGCTGACATGGGCGTTTGTTGCTTTGCTACTGATGATGGGTGTAACGAAAAGATCGTCATTTGATTTGTATTGGTCAAATGACTTTCATTGAGATGCAAGAGATAATTTAAAATTATAGCAATTGACCAAGAAACACAAAAACTATAGTCATTATAAGTCACCCACTATAAAAACGGGGCATTGTGAAAAAGAATGCAGCTGCAGGGGAAGTTTTCTGGAAGAGAATGCAGCGTGCTAAAGGTTAAACTAGAATCATTCCATCATGTTTATATTCATGATTCATTATGTCAAACATTAGTGCCGCGATCAAATCATCTTTCATAGCCTGGCGCAGATAATTTAAAGTTAACATTAAAACAGTATACAGTCGCCCTACACTTCGGGGTTGACCACATATGACGTGACGCAATTTTTGCCATCCCCCCCCCCCCCCCCCGGTCACATTTCGTCACAAATACCCAGCCTCCCACCCCCTTTATGAAAACCCCCCCCCCCCCCCCCCCACTTTTTATCCCTATTAATTTTTTTCTTATAATGGAAAGAAACAATCAACAACGTAATGGAATGTAAGTTAATTATCTAGTCATCATCATCATTATCACCTTTCATCTTCCTAAGGAGCATCTGCTTCATGCTAAGTCTTCTTGTCCTGTGCCATCAGCTCAAGTTCTTTCCATAATTGTCAAGGTACATATTAGCTGCCGTGACTGCGCTGCTTCGTTAGGAGCCAAGCTGCCTTATTTATGCTGCTGAGGGAAACTCGAAACACTGGTATTTTCACGGCATAAACAGCTGTCCATGTGGTGTCACGTGACGGGGTTGAATTTTGGCGGAAAGAGAAGGCATTAGGTACTTGAGTGTGGGAAGCCGTCGTCGATAGACGTTTCGCCAGAAGCCGGTATAGTGATACCGTAGTTTTTTCTCAAATGGCGGGACAGTTATTTGGCATTTAGTTTTGGTAAGCCTGGAATTTTATTAGGTCCACCAGTTTTGCAGCTGTGTTCGCTGTAGTTCGTTATTCTCCAATTGTGAGCATTAAAGTTACCACATGATATGTTGTATTGTAGCTTGCCTATTTATCCACTGTGTTGAGTGGTGGTCAGTTGTGACCGTGAGGTTTGTGTGATAGTTCATATCTATCTAGTGATTTGTAATGGTAGCATGCATTTTGTATCTCACTACGCCAACACTTGGCCATGCTGTTATTTTGTGAATAAAGGTGTAAATGATAGTTTAAGTTTTCCCTTTACTCGTGACACCGTTGTTCGTATGGCCTTCCAGTCTTGCACGAGTGCAATGTTTCTGTTCCGTCTGTAAGCCCAGTACGTTCGACAATGATAAGATGTGCATGCACTGTACGTTTATCCTTTACTGTGCCACACATATTCTTAATCCCTGTCATGTCTGTCTACATTTCTCTTCTCCGTGAGTTCCTTCATCTTCCTATGTCTCTCTTTCCCTGGGGATCTAAGAACAAGGACTACCTGGTAAACCTAAGACGCGTCAACAGTGAGGAATGCAGTCAGCGACCCATAGCTAGACTGCTTGCGTCAGGGTCAGCGAACCAGAGCTGACCAAGACCCTACTCCACTGTAGCGAAATTTGGTTCCTCTTGCTTTGTTGTGGAAAAAAAATGTGTAGCGCGACACCCACACACACACAGCGCAAGGTCAGCGCGGCGGTCTTTCTTTGAAGTTTGAAGACGGGAAATGTGAATTACGGTTAAAGCCAGACAATATTACTGAAGAATGAGGAAATAGCTATATAGGAATGTATGGCGGACTTTAAAAGTTTGCATTTACTGGACATTAAATTATTCACTACAAGAGAACGCCTGGCTGGAATACAATTAAATAAAAATAATTCAACAAAGGAGATAGACTAGGAATTATATCCAAAAGGATAATATTCAAATATAAATAGTTTTAAAGATAATTAATATTTTACACCTTCATCACATCTGCTAAAAGTTAGCTAATAATCTTTAAACATTTATTATAACTACATGCATAAACGGATTTAAATATAAATTGGATAGAATGAAAGCCTCATATGGGGAAAAGGAAATGATACCTAGGAAGGAAGGAAGGATATAAGTGTGTAGTGAACAGAAGAGAAAACAAGTACAGGAAAAGCACAGATTGCTTCAAATCGCCTCAAATCAGGAGATGAAACTAAAATCTTTTGGGGAATTTAGGAGGTGCTTTCTCGGACGGGCGAGAGACTGAAATATAAGGACAGAGCGGCGCGTTGGAAATCACACACAGCAAATCCAGAAGCCAGAGTGAGAAACTGGAAGACAGTATCTGCAAGAAAAGTTATTTTTTCACGCTGCATGCAGGGCAGATTAACTTCAACTAAAACAGTCTCACCGTGAGCTTATAAATCCTAAGAGGGTATGTAAGTTTATTAAAAATATATGTATTACTAATATCATTTTATTTCAGATTTTATTTCTGATTGATTGTAGCAGATATAATAAAAAAGGGAATGACGCTAACCAGAGATAACCTTCACCGGCATTGTCAGGAAGCATAACCATTAATTGGTTAACCACATATATCATGGCTAGTTCTTGCCTGGAAGCTTACGACATACCAGCAAGTACATAAGTGACTTGACATCCATAAGTGGAAGGCAAAGGTTATATCGTACCCATGTATCATAACATGTGATTTATTCATGTATATTGTTAATTCTGCACAGTATACATTATCTTATCATGCTATCTCTGTAACATACTACCGTGATTCATTCATTTATATACAAACACTGAAGACATGGTCGCATCATGAACAGCAGTGGGTGGTTAGATTGTTAGAACAACATGGCCACCTATTACCTTTTGTTCCAGGTTTTATGATCAATGTTTATGATCATTCCTGATCGAGAAACTAAAGACTTGAAGAAGTTGATCCAGCTCACTGAAGCCTAGAGGTCAACCAATCTTCAACACCTTAGTCCCCCGTAGTTATAGGGTGGGCTGAAAGAAAGTCTTCCGTACTCCAGTGTGTCTCAGGAACCTCGAGCAGACGTGGCTAATAACATAAGATGAGTTTATGTGTATCCATCCAACAAATCCTGTGAGCAGTTTCTAAAACGACTGTTTAATGATGACAACTAGATGGCAATAGATAATGTGACAAACTTGTTTTATAAGTTCAGTGGAAGATAAATCCAAGACTTTTTAGCTTGTTTATTTGATTTGTAACTGTAAATAATCATACATTTTACCATCTTGCAACAACCATTTCTAAGTACAAGAATATATAGATGTACATAATAAATTGGATAATTGTACTCATTTGACTTGTTAAATTTTTAACTGTTAAAATTTTGAGTTACCTTTTCAAATTTAATTATATTATCACATAGGGTTACGATAGCGAAAGTAGCAATGTATACTTCTGAAGCCTAATCTATTGTCCAGCTCAGAGTATTCACAGCTGTAACTCACTTGTGATACCAGTGTACTTCTCGGGCGCTGGAACTTCATACTTTCTGGAGAGAGATTCTACTTCTGCTCTACCACTATTATCATAATAGGAAATCCTTTCGCTACACTGGAGGGCTCTTTCGCGGGATATTATTTTTATCCTGAGCCACTATCTATGTATTCTTCTATCTTGAGCCACAAATAGTTTGTAAAAATAAATTTTTTTGAAAAAATTCTAAAACTTAGAAATTTTTTCGTAATAGTAGTACCATTGAGTACGAAGTAAATAGGAAACGCTCACAAGGTTTTAAAGATTTGTCTTGTTCAAAGTAATTAATTGATTTTAATTAAGTTAGTTGGTTAGTGAAGATAAAATTATATACCCTCTGGTAAGTAAGCATCATGGCTGATTTGGTGAAGTTTTGATCTGCAATCATGCAGGAAGGAAAGGATGTAGGATTGACAGGTGATGCTCTTATCCAGTATGTCACAAAGGAAGTGGACAAACATATGGACAGAGAGGAAAGAAAACTACAAGCAGAGAGAGAAGCTAAAAGCTTAGAAGCAGAGAGAGAAGCCAAAAGAATGGAAGCAGAGAGAGAAGCCAAAAGCTTAGAAGCAGAGAGAGAGAGAAGTCAAAAGAATGGAAGCAGAGAGAGAAGCCAAAAGAATGGAAAGAGAAGAAAAGAGACTAATATTGGAAGCTGAAGCTGAAGAAAGAAGGTTACAAAGAGCTCATGAGTTAAGTTTAAAGGAACTTGAACTCCAGGGAGCAGCTAGCAATCATGGTGCTAGCTCACCTCACTCTGAGAGTAGCTCCAACCAGAGCACGGCAAATGGAGCCATGAGTTTCCACCTGGATCCATTTATTGAGAAGGAGGACGCCATTGAGTCATACCTGGATAGATATGAGAGACTGGCCACTACCTATGGATTGGAAAAGGAAAAATGGAGCCTTAAGCTATCTCAGGGGTTGAGGAGAGTTTCATACGATGTTTATTTAAAACTCTCAAAAGAAGACCAGGAAGATTATGAAATCTTAAAACAAGCTTTACTGGTCAGGTACGAAAAGAATTCTGAATCTTATAGAAAGAGATTCCGAACTGCTAAGCTACTTCCAGGAGAAAACTATCACCAGTTTTCTGCCAGATTGGAAACTTATCTGACAAAATGGATTAGCTTAGGAAAATGTCAAGATATAAAAGAAATGGTCATAATGGAACAACTGAGAGAATCCATGCCTCAGGAAATGAGAAAATTTCTTATGGAGCAAGGAGCAGAGAGATTGGAAGATATTTTAACCATGGCAGAAAGATATCAAGCAGCTCAGTCAGAAGTGTCAGGAAATAAGAAGAAGCAGGGTGAGAACTTCAAACCTTCACAAAACTTTACCAACTATGAACACAGGGACAATTCCAACAAGAACAAACACAGAACTGATTATAAAGACAAAAACCCTCTAGGATCAGAAAAGAAACCTCCAAGAAAGGAAGGAAAGTGGTCTAAATCTTGCCAAATGAGTAACCACAATACTGCGGAATGCAGACGGAAAAACCCTCCTCATCACGCTGCATGCCTTACAACAGAGAACAAGGGAAGGAAGGACCTGGCAGATAGTCAGAAGGACCTCCATCATCCCCCTGTCTGTGAGGAAGTGACCTTGAATGGCACCCAAGTACTGTGCTTATATGATACAGGCTTGGACTTTGACTCAGTAGTGTGCTGTTCTCTGGTGAGTCCGGAACAGATAACCACAGAAACAGTGGAAATCAGAGGACCAGTCAAGGGAGCAGGAACCATGACACTGCCCATAGCCCGTATCAACATAAGATCTCGCTATGTGGAAGGAGAGATCAAAGCAGCAGTGATGGACAACGCTATCTACCCATTAATACTGGGATGTAGATATGTCTTTCTAGGAGAACCTATAAGACCCATAGTGATGGCAACAGTCCAGACCAGGGCAAGCTCTAAGAAAGAGGAGGACACTATCATCAATACTCATCCAGAAGAGATGAGAAAGGCTCAAACTGCTGACAGTACATTGAAGCCTTGCTTTGGCAAATTACCTAAAAGCCATAACCCTCCAGAGAAAGGAGACTTATACATGAAAAATGGCCTACTATATAGAAAAGCTGGAACAGGACCTAAAGGACATGGACAGCTTGTAGTGCCAAAATCATACAGGGAGCAGGTTAGGAAGCTAGGACATGCTATACCCTTCAGTGGACATATGGGAATAGGGGCAACTGGACAACGGATAGCCTGTCACTACTTTTGGCCAGGGATCACAGAGGACATAAAGAGGTATGTGAGATCCTGTCCAGAATGCCAAAGAGTAGCTCCTAAACATAGGACTGCACCAGCAACACTGGGAGAAATGCCCATCATGGGAACGCCCTTCGAACGTGTTGCCGTGGATATTGTTGGACCCCTCAGTAGGACCAAGAAGAGAAATGCATATATCTTAACATTGGTCGATACTTGCTCTATGTGGGGAGAGGCAGTAGCAATGTCATCAATAGATTCGAAACATGTGGCAGAGGCACTGTTAACAATATTCACCCGATTAGGTTTCCCACATCAAATATTGACTGACAATGGTTCTCAGTTTAGGGGAAAGCTAACACAAGAAGTATTCAGGTTATTTCAAGCTAGACATTATCACTGTAGCCCGTACCACGCCCAAGGGAATGGTCAAGTAGAGCGGTTCAATGACACGCTCATTTCAATCCTTAGAAAGTTGGCTAGTGAGAAACCTGAAACGTGGGACACATACTTACCCTCAGCACTATTTGCCTATAGGGAAGTCCCACATAACTCCACAGGATTGGCTCCAGCTACGTTGTTGTTTGGACGACCAATCAAAGGTCCACTGGAAGCATTGTTGCGGACATGGACTGATGAAAAAGCAGAAGAAACCGTGACTTCTTCATATCAATACGTCAACGAGTTGACATCTCGATTGAAAACAAGTTGGAAACTGGCAAATGATAACTTGAGACAGGCCAGGAGGAAGCAGGCTGCTTACTACAATAAAACAGCAAAAGATAAGGAACTTGAGGTGGGAGAAAAAGTTCTGTTACTGTTGCCCAGCAGCAATAATAAATTGCAAATTGGATGGCAGGGTCCCTACGTCATATTGGAAAAACTTTCCAGGACCAATTATAAGATTGACAAGAAAGGAAAGGAGAAGATATATCATGTCAACCTTCTTAAAAAGTATTATGACAGGGAAGCATCAGAAGTTGCGCATATCATGACCCTGTCCATTGCAACAGAAATGCAGGATGAACCAATTTCCTCCATGGAATACCCCCTAACAACTACAGAAAGTTATGCTCAGGTTAATGTAAGTGAACATTTAACTCTTGAGCAGAGGAAAAAGGTTCAGGAGGTGTTAGAAATCCATGCTGATGTACTCACAGATAAGCCGGGGTGTACTAATCTGTTAGAGTATGGCATGACGATTACTGACCCTACACCAGTTTGTATGCGGACATAACCTATACCTTATGCTAAAGGACAGGCACTCACGGATGAGATTGACTATCTCTTAAAAGAGAAAATTATTTCAAAGTCTGAATCTCCCTACAGCTCAAGTGTGGTGCTATTAAGGAAGCCTAGTGGTGAACACAGGTTATGCATTGATTATAGGAAACTAAATGCTATCACTGAATCTCAGGTAGACCCATTACCTGACACCAATCAGTTGTTTGCTACATTGAGTAAGGCTCGGTATTTTTCAAAAGTAGATCTAAGCAAGGGATATTACCAAATACCAGTAAAACCAGAAGTAAGGAAACTGTTGGCCTTTAGTACACCGGATGGACATTACGAGTTCAATGTACTCCCATTTGGTTTAAAGAATGCTCCAAGTATCTTCACCAGAATGATGAGGACATTGTTGGAACCATTACAAAATCCTCATATCACCAACTTCATGGATGATATTCTGATTGCTACCACTACCTTCGAGGAACACGTAGTAGCACTCTCCATGTTGTTGGATAAACTGAGAGAAACGGGATTGACAGCACGTCCAACTAAGTGTCATATTGGATGTGAGACATTGGAATTTTTAGGTCACACTATCTCTACAGGGCAAATGTCTCCGGACCCAAAGAATGCAGAGGAAATGAGAAAAGCACGAAGACCACAAACTAAGAAGGATGTAAGATCCTTTGTGTCACTGTGCGGGTTTTATCAGAAATATATACCCCATTTTAACTCATTGTGCGCGCCATTAACCGACTTAACCAAAAAAGGTCAGCCAGATAAAATACAATGGACTGCGGAGTGTGAACAGGCTTATACAGAGTTGAAAAATAAGCTGACAAATAAACCTATCCTTGCCCTTCCCGATCTCACACAAGAATTCGTACTAAGAACAGATGCTAGCAATGTAGGCATCGGTGCAACATTACTACAGTGGGCAGACACACCGCCACATATGCTATTACCCGTAGCTTTTGCCAGTAGAAAGTTAAATACAGCTGAAAGAAATTATTCTACCGTTGAACGTGAATGCCTCGCTTTGGTCTGGTCGATCAACAAATTCGCCCCTTTTCTTTACGGGAAACACTTCATTGTGGAAAGTGATCACCAGCCTTTGATGTTTTTAGCAGTGTCTAAAAAATTGAATTCACGACTTTTAAGGTGGAGTTTACTGTTATCTCCATATTCGTTCAATGTGAGATACATACCAGGACGGGACAATCTTGGACCCGATTTTTTAAGTAGGCATCCTATCAAAGGAGATATAGAGAAACAGAAAAGTAAGGAGAAACTGCAGCATGAGTTACCAAAAAGTTAACTGTGCATGCACTGTTTTAAAGAAGAGGGCTCTGTAGCGAAATTTGGTTCCTCTTGCTTTGTTGTGGAAAAAAAATTTGTAGCGCGACACCCACACACACACAGCGCAAGGTCAGCGCGGCGGTCTTTCTTTGAAGTTTGAAGACGGGAAATGTGAATTACGGTTAAAGCCAGACAATATTACTGAAGAATGAGGAAATAGCTATATAGGAATGTATGGCGGACTTTAAAAGTTTGCATTTACTGGACATTAAATTATTCACTACAAGAGAACGCCTGGTTGGAATACAATTAAATAAAATAATTCAACAAAGGAGATAGACTAGGAATTATATCCAAAAGGATAATATTCAAATATAAATAGTTTTAAAGATAATTAATATTTTTCACCTTCATCACATCTGCTAAAAGTTAGCTAATAATCTTTAAACATTTATTATAACTACATGCCTAAACGGATTTAAATATAAATTGGATAGAATGAAAGCCTCATATGGGGAAAAGGAAATGATACCTAGGAAGGAAGGAAGGATATAAGTGTGTAGTGAACAGAAGAGAAAACAAGTACAGGAAAAGCACAGATTGCTTCAAATCGCCTCAAATCAGGAGATGAAACTAAAATCTTTTGGGGAATTTAGGAGGTGCTTTCTCGGACGGGCGAGAGACTGAAATATAAGGACAGAGCGGCGCGTTGGAAATCACACACACCAAATCCAGAAGCCAGAGTGAGAAACTGGAAGACAGTATCTGCAAGAAAAGTTATTTTTTCACGCTGCATGCAGGGCAGATTAACTTCAACCAAAACAGTCTCACCGTGAGCTTATAAATCCTAAGAGGGTATGTAAGTTTATTAAAAATATATGTATTACTAATATCATTTTATTTCAGATTTTATTTCTGATTGATTGTAGCAGATATAATAAAAAAGGGAATGACGCTAACCAGAGATAACCAACAGTGAGGAATGCAGTCAGCGACCCATAGCTAGACTGCTTGCGTCAGGGTCAGCGAACCAGAGCTGACCAAGACCCTACTCCACCTCCAAGTGGTGGTCCTGGAAACAGGCTGCATCACTGCAGTCTGGCTTAGTGAGTAGGGATCGAAGAGGGAACGCTAACCCGGTCCCAAAAATGCCGTGCTGAAGTCGGATGTGTCAGCCGAAAGGCGCAAATATTGCAGCTTCGCTGTATACGGACACAACGCAACCAACGTCCTTTTCAGGACGAACGAAGAAGAAGAAGATCGTAGTGTGACTTATCCTTCTCTAACGTCTTCTTCTCATCCCTTGTTCTTCTGGCACTTATCTGGTCCATGTCATCAGTTCCACATCAGTGACCTTGTCATGCTATTATAATCTTTTTATTTTAGGCAAGCACCTATTTATGAGAGCGTCCGGGGTTAGAGCGCAGGCCTTTTGCGACACAGATAGCGGGCTGGAAACACTGTGGCGTTACGCTGCAGTTTACAGCTGTAAATGGATATCTGACTCTTGCTCTAGGGATTGGAAAGGCAAGCTCAGCTAGGAGGGACACTGCTTACTATACCGCTTGAAGCCCAACCTTGTATTGTGAAGTCTCTAACACCACTCCCATACCAAAGTATCTGCTAAGACTACCTGTCCTTTTAACGATTTATGAAAATCTGAAGCTTTTTGGTTGTTGTTTTTGTTGTTCTCCGTGATGAAAGCCATACAATAGTACAGTCTTGACATATGAATTGAAGATTCTGATTTTTGCGTTGGATTTGATTTATTTTGATCTCCATATATTTCCCATTGCAATGAAAGCTTCTCTAACCTTCTTTATTCTTATTTTCATCTCAGTGTTTGTTCTTCCAACTGTCAAATGTTCAGCCAAGGTAAATGTATGATTCTACATCTTGTAGTATGCTTCTTCAAATGCGATATTGTTTCCGTTTTCTGCATTTATTCCGATTATCTTTATTTTCTCCCTGTAAAATTTCAGACCTACTATCTGTAACTTCTCAACAAGTATTTGCATTTTGTCTTGCAAAATTATTAACTGTACGTTAACTAGTGCAGGTAATCTTTTCAGTAAAACAATGTTTAATCAGGCGTTTGCAACGACTTTCTCGTTCATGTGCTGCATCCCAGCACGGTACATGCCCAACTTTTGCCGTACCCAAATAAATGCCTTTGCATTTTGTTCCACCCCCTCTCCCCCCCCCCTCCCACATACACACGCACACACACACAGATTGTAAACGTTTTCACCTGTTGGTTCAACTTGCTAAAGGTATTGTGTCTTTATTTCAAAAGACTGTTGTCGCGATGGTGATAACTTGTTATTGTTTTTTTCTCTTAAATCTAATTTTACACAGTATAGTTTATTTAGTCTGCGTTTTGGTTTTTAAGGTGTGTATTACATTATTTAAAAACAGAAATATATAATTAAAAACCGATTTAAACCAGTAAAGTTTATAATAATTATCCGATATTTTGGCTGAGATTAAAAATACAATTAATGCGGATAAAAGTAGAAACACATCATTTATGAAAGTAGCGAGTGTGACTCGTATATTTTTGTGAAGGTGTTGATATATTTAAGTGACTCTGAAACGCACAATATACCCCAATTATAACCAAATTTCAGGTTGAACAGGGTATAACAGCAATATAGTCGACAAACGAACGAACGAACGTAAGTGACTCTACGAGCAGCATGAATAGGGTGTAGGTAAGATGTACATTACCTCAAAAAAGATAACGTTTAGCTTATTCCTGTTCTCACTGTTCTAGTCTACTATCATTTACTGGACACAGTATTAAGGTCCTTATCTTGTTGGATTGGCCTATACTGCAGGATAGAGAAACAACAGAAGTGATTGCGTCATTAATAGGCTGAACTGCCCATGGTGGACTTCCGGTGTCGCGTATTGTGGTTCGCACTGATGACCTGCCATTGAAACATCATTTTTTGATGATGCGTAGATGGCAGGGAGGATAGTGTGATTCACTTGCATGGCTAGGCGGGGTTGTCGCACGGAAGGTCCAGTGTTCAAATCCTAGGTAAGCCACTCATGTCTGTTGTTTTTCTGTTGTCTGGTGTTCTACTTCTTTATTTCCTGCCAGTGCCTGATAACATACCTTTATATTTGTTTCATATTAATTTACGTTTAGCTTATCTACAGATTCCATTACTTCACAAGCACCCGACAACTTTTTCTCGAATAATGCGTCATTGCAATTATGAATCGCAGAAACCTGCCGGTGTATTTCCTGTTTATCCAATTCATTTTCAAAGTCATCAGCTTCTGATGAATTCATCATCATCATCATTCCCTTTTCGTTCCTTATGGAGCATAAGGCCGTGTCTGTTCCTGAACTGGTTAAACTCATCTTTAAATTACATTATTTGATCTCGTCATTCATTTCCGTATCCACCTTGCACGTCGCAGATTTCTTCTTTGCTTTTCACAAAAACCCAAATTAAGGCATTACAAATTCAAATGTAAAGACATCATTGAGATCTATTTCGGTGAACATTTGTTGTTGACGTCATGGCTAAGTCTGCTTGTACTTTTACCGCAATCAAATAATTTATGTTAACACCTTTCAAAAGTCATAAACAAAGTATAACATTTGTTACAGAATGTACCTGCTTGTGGTGTACTAATATTATCACTAACGAATTACAATTGAAGCCTTAAAACTGATCATTTACTTACAAAAATAATAATTAACAATGCAAATCCGGTACTTGATGGACAAGAACTCATTGGTTTTTGAATAAAGTTAGCATTTTTTAACAACAATTTTCTGATTAAAAAATTCAAGTGGTGCCAACATTTAAATAACACAAATATGTTCTTATTTTGAATGAAGACAAAGTTGTTATGTCATCATGTTGGTGTACAATTTTGTTTTTTTCATTTAAAAATTCAGAATTTATTTCTCCAATTTAAATTAACCTCGAAAAGGTATAGTATTTTTTTAAAACCAACTGACAGACAAAAAAGAAGAAACTGGAACAGTGGAACAGTGGAGCAGTCAAAATTGTTGGTGCTCCAGCTCGGGGTAAAACTTGCTGCTCCACTGCTCCAGCTCGGGGTAAAACTTTGCTGCTCCACTGCTTCAGCTCGGGGTAAAACTTGCTGCTCCACTGCTTCAGCTCCGGTCTCCACTCCAAAGCCCTGCTCTGAACAACAGACTTGCCCATATCGACCCTGACAGAGATATAGTACGAACGAAACACTGTGAAGACGGACTTAAAATTGCTTCATTTCAAACCAGTCGGTTGAACAAAGTGGCTATTCAAAAATGTTTTGGCTAATGTTTACAATTTATATTTGCTTTCCAAATTTGTGTCGGATTAAATACGTTTTTAAAATTCAGAAAATAAACTCCACCCTGCACTGTGAGAAACACAAATATTGAAAAGAGGTGCGTTTTGGCTAGGACGAATGTCAAGCCATGCGTTTAATTAAATCTATGTCAGTCATGCGTTGTGATCAATATAACTGACTCAAAGGGGCATCATTGCAGGCGAACGTTTATGTATGCGCATAAAAGAAAGGCAGATTTTAAAATTACATTTTTACGTAGTAGAATATTTCGTATTCAAAGTACAGACAACATTTGGTTTAAATATTTTTTTTAATGTGTTCTTGAAGTTTCGATGCAGTTTAAAATGAATTGAATGGTAGTAAAATAAAATTGTATACCCACAGGGCCACTGAGTTTTCAGAAATGAATTTAATATAACACAGTACTTTAAAAAAGAACGTCCGATTAAAAGAATGGTTAGAGCGCTGGCCTCGCGCAGTCTACCCAGCAGTAAATTCGTACCTGCCTTTGCCCAAGTTAGGGAAGGACACGGCAGCGAGGAAGTAAACTAGTCAACCTACCTCTCGAACACTAGTGTAGTGAAGTCTCTAACATTTCTTTTCCCTACGGCAGTATTTGATATGGGACTATCTTTATCTTTCGCAAAGAAAAGAACACTTAAAAGCGCAATCTGTGATGGTCATTGCCTTCAATGTTAAAAAAAAAAAAAGTAAACGGACTGGTTTAGATCAGATGTGCTTCCATCTTCGCATCTTAGGTATGCTGCAATAGATCTCCAACGTCTGCCTCTTGTCTCTATCGTACACCGATAAGCTCGTTCCAGTCCATCTCTTGTTATCTTTTCACACGTAATACTGTCTTTCTCTCGCACGTTAGCCTTCATCTTTTCTTTCCTGTATGGTTCTCAGCAAGGGTGTTATTTTTTTTTAAATACGACCATACACGTTGTATCTAACTTTGATCTCATTCAATACTAGTGTAAAAGCCCGTCATAAGACGGGAATTAAATTCCAAAACACCAATACCT
Organism: Oreohelix idahoensis; assembly: GCA_024509875.1. Taxonomy (NCBI): domain Eukaryota; kingdom Metazoa; phylum Mollusca; class Gastropoda; order Stylommatophora; family Oreohelicidae; genus Oreohelix; species Oreohelix idahoensis. The sequence continues at coordinate 720,475 of JAMPIV010013290.1, forward strand.
AATGGCAATTTTACTTATTCAAAAGCATTTTAAAAACACACTGTGCATCACCACAGTACACGAACTACGAAGCAGCAGCGAGGATCCCAGTGTGTGTATACGGGATCACACATTCTATAAATATTTTTGTGCACACCGGCATTTGCGCATTCTTCTTTGGTAAGTGTTACTATTGTCGGGATAGTACATATAAGGGAAACAATACAGTTAATGTCTAATTTTCAACAAAAGTTGCATCCCTTAGCGTTACGCACTGACAGAAAAGGCTGGGATTTTATCTATAGGATTTTTTCTTTTCATTCCAAACTTCCTTCCTTCACCTTAGTTCCCCAAAGGAGTAGAGGCCTTCAAGAAAATGATGCCAAGCCCTTTTGTCACGTGCCATCAGCTCAACGACTTTCCGTGTCTTTCTCATTCCTTCCATGCCCGTTTCCATTTCTCTTTGCCCACATGTTATCCCATCTCCCTATACCTCTCTTACCTTGGGGATTCAAAAACGTTGACTGCCTTGTAAAACTATCAAAGGGCTATCCATAAAAGACATCCACGGGAGAGGGGGGAGGGAGGGGTATGTAAAAAGTGGACAACTGTCGACATGGGGGCGGGGGGGGGGTATTTAAGTTCAAAGTGGACGTCCAATTCACGAACCACATGGCAACTCGCACTCACATACAAATCTATCAAGAGTAACAAACCAACTTATCTTCGAAAGCTTCTTACTGTCCAGTTAGACCCAAATAAACTTTCTTCGGGTTTGATCCTCTTGCTAGGCCTTGCAATCCTTCTAGACTCAAAATCTCTAATACGAAGAGGTTTTAACTTATATGCTCCTGTTCTCTGGAACAAACACCCTTAGTAATATTAACTCTCTGGGAACCGATGTCACAATTATTGTGATTTCATAATTAGATTCTCTTCTATGCAAATTTATGAACAGTAGAGCGGTGGAATTTTTTTTATTAACCTCCCATAGCCATTTTCCAAAGTGGTGGAATGTTTTTATTAACAGTTTGCAGTACACTTATTTATTTTATTAAATTTTTTCTAAGTCATGGTAGACATGGAATTTTGTTTCAGAAGCTAAAATGACCAAAAACAGGCTTTCAACCTTCAGGGTGCTTGATTATTTTATACCACTTAGGTCACGACAATAATCATTTTACATTTTAGTATAAATTTAGTTTATTTTTACAACCGTTGATTAATTATATTCTGAGTTTAAAGAATCTCGACGCACTGTTTGTTGCCTGCAATGCGCTAGACCATAGTGCATACATTGCTGTTGAAAGGCGTATGGCACCATTATCTCATGACCTATCGGGACGTATTTTGCCACATGATCACTATGGATCACGCCTTGATTCCAATAGCAAAATTGTAGGCCAATTTGAAGAAAGCTGGAGAGACACTTGCTGAAGTTTGGAATCAAACAGTCATTGATGGCTACAGTGTGCATGTCAAGTATGTGGAACCTGAAGTTAGTAGCAATGCAGCTGACCTTCCAGTTGCAAGCCTGTAATGGTGGTGCGACCATGTTCAGCAGTCACAATACTGCCTACAAATTGTCAAGTGCAATACTCTCACATGCTGTGGACAAAGACGCACGAACTATAATGATGTATTTCGCAAATGATTCATTTCATCACCAATGTCATTTTCAGTACATGTTCAGGCGTCAGCAGTGCATCATGTGCAGATAGCAGTGGCATATATTTGTTCACAGACATGCGTTAGGTGGTCTTAAACTACATCATGGATTTAAAATCATGCCATTTGACTTTTACTGCCCCTCAGTGACTGACAAATTCACAAGCATGTATGCAGCTCATGCGGACAATACCGTCCATCTCATGCAGCTGTCAGTGCACAAATCTGTGCATCAGACAGTTACAATTGATTCAGATGACGATGATGTTGATGATGCAGACATTGCACCAAAGCAACGAGAACAACAAAGTTCTGACAGTAGGGTCGTTATTGTACGCAGCCTGTTCAACTGGTTGCAGTCTGAATTCAGTGATAAATGAGCGGCAAACATTCACATTAATATTGTGGCAATTGTGACGTATAATGGAAATATAGCCTACAGTGTCTGACAGTTTTTCGTGATCTCACAGCGTCTATGATTCGCTAGCAAAGCCATGCAACTTTATCCTGCGTTTACTCATTTTAATCCACGCCTCTTTTCCTTGAGACGTAAACAAAAGGAAAGTTTACCAACTTCCGCGTCCTGCCAGCCTAACAGGGACAAAGCTGGTTTGTTTATCTGAGTTTCTCTCGCGAGCTGATTTGTCAATCATCAAGATATCAAACAGACGCACGTGGAAACACCGACTTTTTTGAAGTAGCCCCACACGGGCAGAAATATTTTCACGAGGGACCCTGAAATGTTCGTACATACAGGGGGAGACAACCCTTTGATCTCCAGAAGCGGGCAAATCTACTAGAACCCGTTACACGGTTTAAGTCTGTTATCTATTAGCAACGCCGACCGAGAGACCGTGAAAAATCGTTCATCTGGGAAACGTAATTTCCTAATTTTCTGCTATGCACTAAGAGTGTGAAAATTAGCATCCTCTAGAGAGCAGATAACAATAATGTATATAAACTGTGCCTTCTCAAACCAAATATCAGTTGTCGCTCAGAATTTTTCGGATAGTCTAAACACGTCGTTTAGAACCGTTGTGGAAGGTGTGTTAATAACCTTCGTGGGGATTTCATTTGGATTTTCTGGTAATAGAAATTTGTGCTTAAGTGTTAAATTGTGTTAAGTTTTACCATTATAATTCACTGTGATTTCCTAGCGTTAAAACTAGTAAATAAATAACGCGTAGATTCTTTTACCAGTTGTGCAGTTTAATGTAAATTCCATCACCCGCTTTATCACACAAGAAGAGACGTTTAGTTGACTAATTAATACACTAGGCGCGACTGATGGTGCATAGAATTCACGTTTATTCCATTTTGTGTAATTTTAGTAAATGACGTTAGTTATACCAGACGCCGACAATCTAAAAGCCATTAATGACATACGATATTTGCTAAGTGCGCGTAGGGATAATTAAATAATAATTGACATTGTGCGCTGATTGTTGACCTGGACAGGAGGAGAAAAGGCTGCATGCCTCAACCAAACCTGTACTCATTAAGCGACGCGCGATAGGATAGGCTATAGACACCGTGTGCCTTTTAACTTTAATCAGGACTGACGGAGAGGATAAGAGATCGTCTCGTCCCCTTCCGTGTATATATATGTAGAGATATAATAGTAGCATGTTTTTCATAATGTTTCTCTATTCTTATGCAGACCTGATCAAACTGCGACCAGCGGTCTATTGTGGTCAATTTCGTTCCTTTTCTTCATCTACTGGTTGATAAATGTTGTCCTCTTCTTGGCATTACGCGTCCCCAAGTTCAGTTGTGAACAGGAGTTGCCAATGAGACAAATTAACATTTTAAATAGTAAAGTTAACTGGACTTACAAATACCCAGATATTCATTCAATTTTATCAGCCCACTGTGGCGTAATACAAATATCATTACTATCTGACTTTTGACAGTCGTATCAACGGATTTATCCAGCAAGTTACGCTGTTTAAAAATCGGCATTCACCCCAGAGCCAGCCGATAGGATTTACCATCACCATCATAAATAACAGTTGTTAGCAACCATATGTTTTCTTAGTACTGTGAACACCAGATCTCGATTTTACATTAACTATTCGAGGTGACATTTGTTGATCCAGGAATACACCCCCAAAATTGGCGCCCCCCTCCTAAAAATCTTATTTGTTATAGAGGGTGGACTGGGACAGACTTGGATAATACCCCTGACACTTTATATATTCAGGGACCATTGTAATTCCAAAGGGATATCACCAGAATAGAGTAAGCGTGATTGATGAGGCCACGTATGACAGAGAGAGTGAATATTTTCTTAGGTACAGAAACTGTACCATCATTCATTTTCTTTGCTTAAATATTGTTTATTTTATGGGATAGCATTTAGTGGGAACTGTGTTCTTTTCGTTACTGTCTATTCTGTAACATAGTGCTAACCTTTGACCTTTGGGACTATTAACTTGTTGGGTTCTGTTTCTCATTACGGGGGAGGGCAAATGTATTCTGGTGTTTTTTCTATGTATGAACTTCTGATTATTTTATTTGATCTTTCTTTAGATATTCGATGTTGTAAAGTTTAATGATAATAAACAACAAAAGAACTTACATTTGTTTGTTGGTCAGACCCATACCCAATTTACCATAGTATTTTCACGTTTGTGTGTCTTGTTGTCACATAGGATAGTTGTGTGTGTGTGTGTGTGTGTAGTTAAACTTATATTTACATATATATAGGGAGATGCAAGATTGTCTTATATTAAAAGATAGTCGTATAGATAGGCTGGAATAGAGAAAATACTCATTCCAGAGACAAACCTTTTCCTTAAACTATCCATTCGTGAAATCTATTCTCACACCTTTACTTCTCACGTACTATCACCATCCACTCTACTCAGGCGGGACCATAACTATTTTCAAACCTATCTAAATTTATGACAGCAATTAAGAGATATTCTTCAGAATATTACTACAGTTCACTTTGTTTCAAAAGTTTAAGACATCCTAGAAACAGTAAGATAATCAGTTTCAATAAACAATTAATTTGAGATTTAAATTTATAAAATTGTGCTTTAATGATCAACTTTCGTACTTTGTTTGTAAAGTTTTGTCGCATAATTGTTTTGCCTCATTAACTGTCAAAACTTTCATTTTAGGTTTACTGTTTTAATATTGAAAATAATTACTGTGCCAGTTTAGGAGGTGTCTTGAACTTAGGAAACCGACTGTATTGTGATGTGCATAGTTTTTGCGTATTTAAATTTTTACATAGCTTTAGTGTTTTTTGTTACTTACTGTAAGATTTTAAGTTAAAACTGTTTCAGTTATACGGAACACTGAGGTGAGACTTGTATGTTACTATGTAATGTGCAATATTTAGTAAATCGTGTTTCACATAATTAAACTGAGTTATCTGTACACAAATGATGTATTGTATAGAACTACGTTTTAAGTATAGGTAGGTGATTACAAATGTAAGCTTATGTGTTTACTCAAGACCATGTGGAGTGGACGTCCACAATGGGGAAGGGGGGGGGGGGGAATATGGGAGGGTGGGGGGGGGGGTAGGTGTCAATTAGACGTGGACGTAGGGAAGGGAAGGGTAAAAAAATGCCATAATTTTGTGGACGTCTTTTGTGGATGGCCCCCAACAGGCTCACTGTTTGCCCTATCCTTCGCCAGCGTCTTCTTCTCATCTTTTGTTCCACTGACATGTGTTTGGTTTGTGTCATCAAGTCCACATTAGTGATCTAATTTCTTTGAGTTCGTAAAAAGCGACAGATAAGGTATGAAGCGGGATATCCCATCTTGAGACATTTTATCCAAATCAACTTCAGCAAACAACATGGAAAGGTCAACTAAAATAGTATTTGTTTGTTTTTTAGGTCATCATTATCCATTATCTTCTCTTTCAACCATGTCACAGAATGGATTGGAGTGACCCCTTCTTCTTCCTAATCTCTGTTTCACTATGGCAGTAATCGGTACATTTGTGGTACGGATTTTATTGTGTACTTTCGATTGTCGCACATTCTTCCTTTCTCTTAGCAGATATTGCCAAATCATTTTGACACTCCTTGTAGATGATAATAATCGCATTTTGCTTGATGCGGCACATATTTGCCGAGATTAGAGCAGGTGAAGACCAAAATGGGTTTGCTCAGTTTCGCATGATTCTGTGTGAGCAAGCTGGGCCGGGTGATAAAATTACTCGCCCGTAGTCGGTTTTCGTTTGCTCAGGCAACAGATAACGATATTAATCGTCTGTGCGACACATTCTGGACAGTCAAGCATGACATAATCGTTTCCGTTACACCTTGTTACAAAGAGACTACTTTCTGATAAAATAATAATGTGTTACATCTGAAGCAGAGTTTACAGATGTGTCTGTGAGTTCGCCTGCCAGGCAATCGGATGTTTACAGCCCCTTTTCAGAAAAGTAAAATTTAAAATTTTGCACTAGATGAGTCACGCAAAATATTCAAATCAGATTGGCTGATCATTTTAGTTCCATAACAAACAGAGCGGGGTAGGGTAGAGAATATAACCTGACGCTTCAGTCAATCTAGTTCACTCACCCCTACCAAAGACATTCACCCCGACCACCTACCAGAAGTAGTATATAATGGCGGACTTAGGTATTATTCCGGCGGCGCGCTGGCGGCGCGCTGACGGCGCGGATGACTTTTATATAAGGAAAATGTGGCGGCGCGCTGTGGCGGCGCATGACTTTTTATATAGCGATATATTAGTTCGCTAATAGTGTGTTGTGGTTATGTGTTACACCATGTGTTGTGGTTTATTTTACATATATTTAGGTATACATATATTCTACAATAGGAAGACGATGTTACAACAGTTATACGATATTTATATACATATAATAGGAAGACGTTTAGACGATATATTTAGACAACAGTTAGACAATATATTTAGACAATGGGAAGGCGATATATTTACAATAGGTAGACAACAGTTATATAGACATCTGTAACAAAGAATTTAGTTAATATATTTTATTCTTCATATTACATTATCATATAGTGACATATATATATATATATATATATATATATATATATATATATATATATATATATATATATATATATATATATATAAATATATATATATATATATATATATATATATATATATATATATATATTGGAAGATGGGAGGTGTGTTTTCAAATAAAATTATAGTTAGTTATTTATATAGACATATATTACAACAGTTATACATACATAGGTAACAAAGAAGGGGGTGACGATGCATGGGTGTAATGTAGCGGGCGGGGTTAGGTTAGGGGGATTTTTATGTGATGTTGGGTGTGTTTGTTTAGACATATATACATACATATATACATTCATATATACGGAGATGTGGTGACGTTGTCAGGATGCATCTGCGGTGACGGCGGCTTAGGTTACTAATGTGTTTTTTTAAGGGAACGGGTATTTTTTTTTTTTTGGCTGGCGGTGATGACTCATGGGTGTGTGTTGGGGTGTAGCTGGTGGTTGTATGTATGACGCAGGAGTGAAGTGTTAGATAGAAGTATATAGTTAATGATCTCGTTTTAAAGAATACTTGAGTTAAAGAGGAAAATATAAAAATCGATAACGGCGGCTTAGGTTACTAAAGGTTTTTTTTTAAGGAAGTGGGTATTGTTTTTTGTGCGGGGGAGGATGACGATGTATAGTGGGATGTAGGTTAGGGGGGATTGTTGTGTGTATGACTCAGGAGTGAAGTGTTAGAGACTTGGCGGGTATTGTTTTTTGGCTGGCGGTGATGACTCATGGGTGTGTTGGGGTGTAGCTGGTGGTTGTTTGTATGACGCAAGAGTGAAGTGTTAGATAGAAGTATATAGTTAACGATCTCTTTTAAAAGAATACCTGAGTTAAAGAGGAAAATATAAAAAGCGATAATGTTGGCTTAGTTTACTAAGAGGGTTGTTGAAGCGAGTGGAGCCTTTTTGCGCTGGCGTGGGCGACGATGTATAATGGGTTGTAGGTTAGTGGGGGCTTTTTGTGTGTTGTTGGGTGTGCTCTTTAGACATATATACATACATATACACATATAAACATACATACATACATAATACATACATACATACATACATACATACATACATACTTGTATACGTGTATACGTGTATACGTGTATACGTGTATACGTGTGTGTGTGTATATATATATATAAAATATAAAAAATCGATAATGACGGAAAATATAAAAAATCGATAATGTTGGATTAGGTTACTAAGAGGGTTTTTTGAAGCGAGGGGAGTCTTTTTGTACTGCGGGCGTGTCGTTGTGTGTTGGTAGTGTGTTGGTGTTAGAGACTTGTTTATACTAGCTCTAGTATCTAGAGGTGGGAGGGTAGTGTTAGAGATCTGACTATACCAGGTCTAGCATCTAGAGGTGGGAGTGAAGATGGATGTGTGTGTGTGTGGTTGTGTTGGCGCGCGTCTGTGGTTGTGTGTGTGCGTGTGTGTGTGTGTTGGTGCGTGCGTGTGTGTGTGCGCGTGTGCGGGTGTGGTTGTCTGTGTGTGTGTTGGGGGTGTAGCAGGCGGGTGTGCCACCATCGAGAGGTTGGAGTGAAGTGTTAGAGACCTGACTATACTAGGACCAGCGACTAGAGGTGGGAGTGAAGTGTTAGAGACCTGACTAGGGCTAACATCTAGAGGTGGGAGTGAAGATGGGTGTGTGTGTGTGTGGTTGTGTTGGCGCGCGTCTGTGGTGGTGTGTGCGCGCGTCTGTGGTTGTGTGTGTGTGCGTGGATGTGTGTTTGCGCGTGTTTTTGTGTGGTTGTGTGTGTGTGTGATGTGGGTGTAGCGGCAGGTGTGCCACCATCGAGAGGTGGGATTGAAGTGTTAGAGACCTGACTATACTAGGACCAGCGACTAGAAGTGGGAGTGAAGTGTTAGAGATCTGACTAAACTAGGGCTAACATCTAGAGGTCGGAGTGAAGATGGGTGTGTGTGTGCTCGTGTGTGCGTGAGTGTGTGTGCGCGTGTGGTGGTGTGGTTGTGTGTGTGTGTGTGTTGGGTTGTATATCAGGTTTACATTACAGTAATACAAATAATGTATGCTTGTTTACTTCTCTGGGCTAAACAGCTAGTGTACCATCATCGAGAGATGGGAGTGAAGTGTTAGAGTCTTACCATATTTTGAAACGTATCCGTCATTGGTTCAGTCGCTTCTTGAGCTCTACTTTGCTTGCTTCTTGTAGTCAATCGATGAGTGGTCACAGTCCAACCAGTAATCAACAAGCATTGAAGGGCTCCAATTGCCTTGATACCTTGTCTCCATAGCACAATGGGGAAATCGTTCACCATGCTCATCACTGACCGCTCCACAGTTTGACGGTAAATGAAATCCAGATGTGAATCCAGAAAAATGAATTTTCAAAGACATGTTGCAGCCAAGACTCTTATTTTGAAGGAGATTTTTCTACAATTTCATTGTAATTATCAGATCTGTTGTTTCCAAGAAAATTGTCCACCACGAAAACACGCAAAGAAACTCGTCATCATGAAGAAGTTTTTCGAATTTGCGGACACCAAATAACTCCCTCTCTTATTTTAAGCATACTCAGTCTTGGAAATTTTTATCTGTTTTCTCATTGTGCCAAAGTTATTTTGGAGCCCACTTAATGTGTTCTGTGTTGATGTTGGGTATTTGAAAGCCTATCTGTTTTCTCCATTGCCTTGTTGGCTTAATGTGCAAGGGTGGCAACAAAATCTTGCTGGTGTCGACAAGTGCTGGGTTCTCAACGTTCTTACTGCCAGGCTGCAATGACTGCCTGATTGGCCAATGTCTTCTGATGTAATGGTCACTTCGTGCACTGCTATCCCTGGCAACAGTATTTGGTTTGTAGTTCCAAGCAAAAGAGCGACCACTTTTAAGTTGACCAATGATAATGATCGTAGTTTATAACACTTCAAAAGCTGCTTAATGGTTTTCATAAGGCTGGAAATTGACGGTAACACATTACCATTATTCAACATAAACAGCTTTAAGACTTGTCTTGGATGGAATCATGAAAATGTAATTGATGTGTGAGGGCTGCCATTAAACCAGAAATGTTGTAATCTTTGAAAAAGAATGTAATAAAGCGCTTCTGGCGGTTCCTATACACAGAAAATCTTCTGCCAGGAGATTCCACACTGTTGCAATCTGGAACCCAAAAGCTCCACCTTGATCATTCAGTTCTACTTGGGTTAGTTGGATGGGTGTGACTTGAGGTTGATCAGGACCACCAATGTCCTTTTGTGAAAAGGTGTGGGGTGTGTGCTGGCATTGAAAGTGGGGATGTTTGGATATTCCAGTCCATTTTTTCTTTTTGATATGCCTTTCCCAATTGGAGGGACGTGAGGCAAAAATAGCTTGCCTTTTGCCAGTCAAACAGTTTAAGATGTGCTGCACATGTATTGCAGCATATGCACCTTAATCTTGATCTCCTATTCTGCAGCCAAAATACAAACTGTGGATACTTTTGATAAGGACAAATGCACTAACTAAGCAAGGTTTTAACACAACGTAATTCACACAAAGGTATGTAATTAGGATTGCATCATTGGTATCATTTTTTTATACAACAGTTGCGTTCCACTAAATTTACCATAATTTTTGTATCGGTTTTCATATTTCCATTAAGATCAGCTATTTTCATTGTTTTGGTATCAGTTTTCATATTTCCATCTCTTACTATTGGTACCACTGTTGTCATATTTCCACTGCATACTTAACATCATAAGTTTCATATAGGCATTTCACACTTCTGTACTATAATTGTCATATCTCGCAATTTTCTTAGTATAATTTTGAATCACACTTTTGTTGTTTTATATGTTTCCATTTTACAAATGCATAATTTTTATCTATGGAATTACAGCGAAATGTCAAGCTAAAACACTAGTCTCAGGTCCCTTTGTAGGTCTCTTGAAACGTGTCCAACCTTGTTTGCGCGCTAACCACAACTTGCTTAATGAAGAAACTAATCGATAGTTGAAGCGTTGTGAAAATTCTTTGTGTGCTGGCCTTGTGAGTATATGACTCATGGTAAATCCATATTAACTAAACCAACTAAGAATCCACACCAAAGCTTCCTGTTATGTTTAATTTTACTTTTCAGTCAAAGTAAAGTCAGCTCCTTTGGTTTTGAGAACATGCGTTTGTAACTTGTTTATTTGTCTTTTTTGATAAGGTTAAAGCACCAGTTCCCGGTTCTGCATTTATTCTAATAGCAACAGTTGTATTATTCTTTGTTAGGTGTTTGTATCTTGTCTTTTTCAGCACCAGAAATATTTAATTTACTCGTTCATACATTTTTTCTAAGATAAATTTTAGCTGTCGCTATCATGAAATCTTATACTAACCGTTTCGCCTCTTAAATTTACAACATTTTTTTCTTTGTGAGAGAGTGAAGTGTTAGAGACTTACGTCAACTAGATCCTCCTTAGTGTTGCAGTCTGTGACACGAACAATACCGAGGCCAGTTTCATTCATTTTTAATAAAGTTCAAACACGTGCTTTTACCCTCCCTTGTTTTGGAACCGGATCGATGGCCCGCGCAAAACATCGAGCGTAAATTTCTGTTCACGTTACAAGCTCAAAACACAATCGAGCAATAGTAGAACTTTATAGAAGAAACATTCCATCGTTCTTGTGTTCGAATCCCCGCTACTTAAGGTTTCACTTTTTTCATACGGGCGACATCTGGTGATAGGTTTTATATTGTCTCCCAAGCGGTTCAAACATGCGGCGACCACGGAAATGTAGTACATTAAATAAATGTAACTAAGTATTTGTTCCAGTTATCAAACGGGTATCTATGTTTTGTCCTGCAATTTTCAAACTTTAGTAAAAGCTTTTCTTCCAAGCAGCAAAGAGGGTCCCAAAATTTTCTCCCAGGCCTGCGCAAAAGATCCAACCTGTTGGTAAATAGATAAACTGGCAAATACTTCTTTAAATATTTCTTATCGGTGTCAAAATATTTCTTACCGTTAGGCCTTTTTAGTATATTTTCCATTTCATAATTTTTGTCGTGCCAGCCAAAAAACAATACCCGCTAAGTCTCTAACACTTCACTCCTGAGTCATTTTTTCCCCTTAACCAGCAGCACGTGGGCTTTCAGCCCTTCGGCCCAATGACATATCATTGCGAGGCTGGGGAACCTGAGGACTTTCCTTCCAACCCGGTCAGGAGCTTCGCTCCTTCCCATCCACAGAGGGTTTATCACAGGAGCCGTTCAGGCTATTCAGTCAAATTTCCGGCCGTAAACATTTCTTCAAACGCCGACGCCCGGGTTTGAACCATGAACACCTGGTCGCCAGTACAACGCCGAAGCCATTACACCAGCGCGGCTCCCGCTCCTGAGTCATACACACAACAATCCCCCCTAACCTACATCCCACTTTACATCGTCATCCTCCACCGCACAAAAAACAATACCCACTTCCTTTAAAAAAAACCCTTAGTAACCTAAGCCGCCGTTATCGATTTTTATATTTTCCTCTTTAACTCAAGTATTCTTTTAAACGAGATCATTAACTATATACTTCTATCTAACACTTCACTCTTGCGTCATACATACAACCACCAGCTACACCACAACACACACCAATGAGTCATCACCGCCAGCCAAAAAAAACAATAACCGTTCCCTTAAAAAAACCCTTAGTAACCTAAGCCGCCGTCACCACAGATGCATCCTGACAACGTCACCACATCTCCGTATATATGAATGTATATATGTATGTATATATGTCTAAACAAACACACCCAACATCACATAAAAATCCCCCTAACCTAACCCCGCCCGCTACATTACACCCATGCATCGTCACCCCCCTTCTTTGTTACCTATGTATGTACGAGGGTCGTTCAAGTCAAACCGGGACTTTTTGTTCTGGAAGTACAGGAAGGAATGCTAGCGTGGTGGTACTTCTGACAGTAGTAAGTAACAAGTGTGACCTACTCGTATTACCGTTACCGTTACCGTTATTACCGTTAGGTGGCGTATGCGTCACGGGTCAGTTCCTGATAGATAATGAAAATGGCGGACAACAGAGTTAGTGCACGTTGGGTGCCAAGACAGCTTTCCGCTTTTGACCGGCAGAGAAGAGTTTAAGTCTGCACTGAGTTGAAGGATCGTTTTGGCAGGGAAGGCCAGAATTTTCTGAATCGCTTCATTACGTGTGATGAAACCTGAGTGCATCATTTCACTCCGGAATCAAAACGAGCATCCATGCAGTGGAAGCATTTGGACTCACCACCACCCAAAAAATTTCGGAAAATTGCGTCTGCTGGGAAAGTGATGGCGAGTGTTTTCTGGGACAAATGTGGCATTATTTACGTGGATTTTCTACCCCGTGGTGCCACTATCAACAGTGAAGAGTTCTGTCGCATTCTAAGTGATGCATAACCATCTGCTGAAAAACGGCCTGGTTTGATAAGGAAAGGCATCCTGTTTCTACAGGATAAAGCACGACCACATACCGCTCACCGCACCACGTGCAAATTACAGCAACTCGGGTGGAAGGTATTGCCCCATCCCCCTTACAGCCCAGACCTCACTCTGAGCGACTTCCACCTGTTTGGACCCCTGAAAGAGTTCCTGGGAGGTCAGCATTTTAGCACTGATGACGAAGTGAAGCAATGTCCTACGATGGTTCAGGAGTACTGACACATCTTTCTACGCTAAAGCTTTTCAAGCATTAATTAAACGCTGGGATAAGTGTATAAATGTTGCAGGGGATTATATCGAAAAATAAATGGCAATTTCACTCCTACAAATTTGTTCTTTTAGTTTGTACAAACAAAAGTCCCGGTTTGACTTGAACGACCCTCGTATAACTGTTGTAATATATGTCTATATAAATAACTAACTATAATTTTATTTGAAAACACACCTCCCATCTTCCAATATAAATAAATATATATATAAATATTATACAATGTCACTATATGATAATGTTATATGAAGAATAAAACATATTAACTAAATTCTTTGTTACCCATGTCTATATAACTGTTGTCTACCTATTGTAAATATATCGCCTTCCTATTGTCTAAATATATCGTCTAACTGTTGTCTAAATATATCGTCTAAAAGTCTTCCTATTATATGTATATAAATATCGTATAACTGTTGTAACATCGTCTTCCTATTGTATAATATATGTATACCTAAATATATGTAAAATAAACCACAACACATGGTGTAACACATAACCACAACACACTATTAGCGAACTAATATATCGCTATATAAAAAGTCATGCGCCGCCACAGCGCGCCGCCACATTTTCCTTATATAAAAGTCATCCGCGCCGTCAGCGCGCCGCCGGAATAATACCTAAGTCCGCCATTATATACTACTAAGAGATTGGTAGTGAAAACCACAACCGAACCTACTCTACCACAGCTACGGACCAGCGCACGTGGTGTTTTTGAGACGACGCATCGTGAAAAATACACAAGCGAGATAAGTTTAATTTAATTTCTATTCTGTACACAATTTAATCACTTGATTATAATTAGTATTTGTTGATTGCTAGATACTAGCTAGGAGTGATAATATAAATTAGGAATATTAATTAGGTTAATAAATAAGAAAACAAATAAATTTTAATAGGCCCAGGCGCCACGTGCTTTCTTTTGCGTGATATAGCAGCCATTTTTTGTTTTACTTAACTCACCAGGAAATAGCAATAAGCTGAATCCTCCTAAACTGTAATCATAAATTCTAGTAGTGTTAATCAACTATTAATAATTAATATTAGTGGATAAGAAAAAAAAATTTAGAGTTGCCAGATCAAATTTGGACTAGTGTTTAATTAAGTGTTCAACTAGGAGATAATAGAATAAATATTAATTGAAATTTCGTCGGTTAGGTCTATCTTCAATTATTAGGTACAAAGAATTAATAAAAAGTTAGCCTATACACAACTTCTAAGAATAAAACATTGAGAATAGGGATAAACACTAGGTAAAGACAAAAAGACCATTCACATAATCAAAATAGTAGCAAAATAATAAACAGGGAACTAATAGAAATAGGACAGAAAGATAAATAAAAACAAGAATAAGTAGAAATTTAGGGCATATCTCATAACAAATCAAAGAGATATATTTAAATAAAAAACAACATGCCACCAATTACCAGAGCTCAGTCGGGAGAAGGTAAAACGTGGTCAGACGTGGTAAAAACAAAAGCTAGTGACAGCAAACTGGATGAGAACACACAGGATCTAATGGAGAACGAGGCAAATACAAACCAAAAAAGGGAAGAAAACAAAAATACAAATTCAGGACCGAAAACGCAAGAAAATACTCAGTCAGTTTCCAAAAACCAAGATGACCACGCGGAAACCTGATCCCGAATAAAGATCATCCAAGTTGCTGGCGAAGTTGCAAAATTTAAAGCACTAGATGAAGACAAAATAATAAACATGCTTGAACCTGTGTTAAGCAAAAAGGCGATAGCCAAAATCTCCAAAACCAATTTTGGCGTAATCATTACCCCAAATCAAAGTGACAGAATAAAAGAAATGACAGAGGAACTAAAAGTAGAAGCAAAGACAGTGACTCTTGCACACGACATAAAAGTGAAGATAGCGCTAGCCAAAGAGACCAGTAGATGTGTGATAAAGGGGATAGACACCACCTTGTGAGGGGAGGAAGTCCTGAACAACCTGGCCAAACAGAACCCAGGCATAAAACTGGTGAACGTAGAAAGGGTTAAAGTGAAAGGGAACGTGGAAACACCTGTGGTACTCATGACGATAGAAGAAGAGAAACCACCAAGAAATTGTTATTTGAAAAACAACAAAAAACACAGAAACCTACGTTCCCCCAGTACTGCAGTGATCCAAATGCAAGAAATTTGGTCATGGCCGAAACAGCGGCAAAGGTAAGACAGTACGCAGGTACTGTGCCGAAGCACACCCTTATAACCAGTGCGAAAAAGCTAAGTCAGATACTGATTACAAAAAAAACTAATGAGAACAGAAACTGCATTAACTGCAAAGGTAACCACAGCGCCAGGTTTCAGGGCCGCCCAGTTTTTCAACAAACTAAAAGAGCTCTTAAAGAATCTTCTTCTTTCTTCTTCTTCTTCTTCGTACACTCTCAGACGTCCACTTGAATGTTCTCAAAGAAAGCAGTAGTCAGTTTGAGGCTATTTGAATCCCCGTAAAGCTTTTCCATGAAAGGAGCTGGCGTCGGCCATATGCACTTTCTCTGTACCACATATAAGGGGCAACTTTGAAGCAGATGTTCAGCAGTCATTTTATCAGTGCCACAGTTACACTGATCGGTAATTCCTATCTTTAGCTTGTTGAATAGATGGTATCTCAATCTGTTGTGGCCAGTGCGGAGTCTGAAGATTACCACTTGTTCTCTTCTGTGGAGCTGGTAGTAAGCATCATTCTGTGTGTGCCCTGGATGTTCTACATTCCATTTGTTTCTGTAACTGATTCTGATAAAACTCTTTGCCTCCTCAAAAGTTATGCTTGCATCAGGCTGAGGTAGATGTGAACCTTCTTTTGACATTCTGCCAGCCTCTTCATTGCCGGCGATGTTACAATGAGATGGGATCCACTGGATCACAACACTTTTGAATCGTTGACAAAGTTTGTGGAGCACTACTCTGAGATCATCCAGGTCTGTATTATTTTGTCTTTTCAACGTTGCAATTACTGACTGTGCATCAGTAAAAAAAGCAACTTGTCTCTCTGCCGTTTCTTCTGTCAATATAACCTCTGCTGCAGTTTTCAAGGCCTCTGCCTCTGCTCTGAAGTTGCTGGAGAATCGTCCTGTCGCCACTGACAGCCTTTTTTCTGCACCAGTGCTTAAGGTCAGAAAGACACCCCCACCTCCATTTTCTGTTGCATTTGTTGCTGATCCATCTGTGTATGCATGGGTCCAGGTGTTGCGTGGATAATGTTTCTCTATGTATTTTGTCGCTATGGATTTTCTATCTGTTGCAGTTTGGCTCTTTTTACTTTCAATTCCAGGAATGTTTTCTATCATTTTAGGGAAACGATTTTGTTTCCAAACTGGAAGCTTGTGTGCAGTGTAGATGGGTTTAACAGTGGACTTAAAGAATCAATAACAACAATAACTCCATTCAAAACTGTCATTAAAGATATAAAGGAAAACACAACAAATACGAACACTAACATAGTAACAGTATTCAAGAGTGTGGTCGAGGAAGTTAATAAGATTAAAATACATTTGGCTAAAGAACGAGATAACCAGGAAGAAGGTAACAAAAGTGCCAAAAAATTAGTCAGATGATTAAACTCCATCCTAGGAATGTACGAATGCGCTGAAAGTGCAGAGGCAATGCTTGAAGAAATGAAAACCACACAGCACCAAACTGCCCAACATTTTGTAAAATTGTCTACACTGAAAGAGAAAAATGAAATAATATTAGTTAAATATTCTGAGCTGAAAGAGGAAAAATGAAATAACACTAAAAAGAATAGAAAGTGAAAGACAGGCAAATATACTTAGACAGAAAAGCTAGAAAAGGAAAAGTGCAAACAACAAGAATACGCCACATGGAAAGAATGGGTAACAACCATCAATCACATTGAAAAAGTTTGGTTGAAAGACGTAGCAGACCATTCTGCCCAAACCCACGTCTTCTAGAAAGTCTTTAATTACATAAAAGAATCACCAAGAAGAGGAACGCCTAAGTCAACTGATAGGGACAAGACAAAATAAGAGTAAATTAAATAGTTTAACCAAAAAATAAAAGGGATACTAGTTGATGTTAAAGTTAAGCTTAGAAGGATTTAGAATTATACAGTGGAATTGTAGGGGTATCAAAAAGAATTTTGCACCCCTACTTGCAGAGACAGGAGGAACTAATACTATATATGCTCTTTAAGAGACACTTTAAAACCCAAATATTAGATATAGTTCTTCTTTTTCTTCTTTGATCCTTGGCCACCGGCCATCAAAGCAGTCAGTAGCCATCACTCCTGGTGGCGTCTTGTAGGGCAACAACAAATTGATTCCCCTTTGCTCGGTCGGTGGCCATCCTTCGTACAGTGCCCCAACTCTGGTTCATACTTTGCATCTCAGCCTCCACAGTCCTCCGCCAAGTTGTTTTTGGTCGGTCTCTCTTTCCTTTTCCTTCAGGGTCCATAGCATAGCGGTTTTTGTGATGGCATCAGGGTCCCTTCTGAGGACGTGGCCAACCCAGCTCCAGCGTCTGCCAGCTATGATGTTGTGCATGTCCTCTTGCTTGCTCCGAGTAAGCAGATCTTGGTTGGTGATGGTATTCGGCCAAAAGATTCGGTGAATTTTTCTTAGGCATGTTGTGTGAAAAGAGGACAATTTCGACATTTTCTTCTCTGTAACACTCCAGCTTTCCGCACCATAGAGAAGCACAGAAAGCACACAACTCTGATATAATCTTAATTTTGTGCTTCTGCTGTACTGAGAGGACTTCCAGGTGTTGTTGAGACTAAAAAAGGCTGTTCTTGCTTTGTTCATTCTGTTGTTGATGTCTTTGCTTGCTCTGCCGTCTAATGTTACTATGCATCCTAGGTATGTGAAGGTGTCTGTCTGTTCCAGTTGCTGATTTCTTACTGATATGGGCTCAGGGTTGCTCACATTGAGCGTCATGACCTCTGACTTCTTTAGATTGATGTTCAAGCCCACCTGCTGGCTATACTTACTAAGTCTGTCCGTTTTTTCTGGATGTGTTGATACGAATGTGCTAGTAGTGCAATGTCATCTGCATATTCCAGATCTTCCAATGTAGAAAATGTAGTCCATCTTATTCCTCTTGGACTGCCCTCTGTCGTCTGGCGCATCACCCAATCTATGACTGTTAAAAATAGAGTGGTTGATATGAGGCATCCCTGTCGTACTCCTGTTTTCACCTCAAAGGTTAGGTTGCTCTGCCCAACGCTTCACGTAAAGTCAACAAAAAGGCTTCTTTATGATTGACACTTTGCAGCTTGGAATTCCATAAGCCCTCAGTATTTTCCATAAACTGTTCCTATGTATACTGTTAAAAGCCTTTTCAAAATCAACGAAATTATTGTACAGCTGTCTTTGCCATTCTGAGCACTGCTCTATAATGTTCCTGCGGGTAAATATATGATCTACACATCTTCTGTTCTTTCTAAATCCTGCTTGTTCTTTCCTCAGTTTGTGGTCTACTGCTTTTGAAATTCTCTGTATAATTATCCTGCCTAGTATTTTGCTGGGAACTGAGAGAAGAGTTATTCCTTTCCAATTATTGCAGTCTGCAAGATCTCCCTCCTTGGGCAATTTGACAATTATGCCTTTGTTCCACTCCGTTGGTGTTGTCCATGTTTTCCAGACTTGTGCAAATAGTGGTTCTAATAGTTCTGCTGCTAGCTCAGGGTCTGTCTTAAATAGCTCTGCATTTAAGTTATCATGTCCAGGAGCTTTTCCATTCTTTAACCATTTGATTGCTGTGATGATTTCTTCTTTTCCTGGAATGTCTGTATTAACATCTAGATCATTTTCTGGTAAGGGGGTCCTTAAATTTGCTGATGTCAAACCTTTTCTGTGTAGTTATAGTTGGTCTAGCCGTTCTTAGTTTCACTTTCAGTTTTGCTACTACTAAATGGTGATCACTTCCCACATCTGCACATCTTCTTACCTTCACATCTTGTAATGCATGTCTCCATCTACCGTTAATCATAATGTGGACTATCTGGTTTCTGTCCCGATCATTTATTGATTCCCATGTTAATTTGTGAATTTCTTTTTGTGGGAAAAGTGTTCCTCCAATGACCAGGTTGTTAATGCTACAGAAACATATTAATTTATCCCCATTTTCATTTGCTGTTCCACTGCCGCATTTCCCCATTACTCTTTCATTATATGTATTGTGTGTTCCAACTTTCGCATTGAGGTCTCCCATTACTACGATAAGGTCGTATCTAGGTGTGTCTTCCATTTCTTTCTGCAGTTGTTGATAGAATGCATCTTTGACCTCATCATCGCTGTCATTCGTTGGTGCGTAGCATTTTATTATTGTAGTGTTGGTGAATCTCCCTCTCAATCTTATTCTTATCATTCTGTTGTTGATGGGTTTCCATTCCAGTAATGTTCTTTCTATTCCTTTCTGTAGAATAATGGCTACACCTTCATTGTGCTGTCCATCCTCTCTGTCGTAAATTTTCTGAGAGAGTTCTGATGGAATTTGGTCCCTTTAGAGTGTAGAATGATAGAGAAAGGCTCTGTGAGAAATAAGGATTTAGGAAAGTGAGGTAGTAGATTCACAAGTGTTGGGAAGAGTAAGGACAGTGTTGTCTTACGACGATAGTTGTCTCTCAAAACTACTCCTACCACTCTTCTGAACAAACAATTGTTTGTCAGTTCCAGTCACTCAGGCGCACACACCGATTTGGTGATTCAGACACGCAACGTACATGAATACAGACTACGATAACGAATATGGGAAATGGTGGGTTTGGCCAGCCGACACAAAATGCTAAGTAAAGTTTTATTACTTTTATTATCATAAAATCAAGTCACAAATAATTATCAATTTACATTCAGAAATCATGGGTTACAAAACTACAAATAGCAAGGTGGGAAAGGGGGGTTCGAGGAGAAGTATCCAATATACCCTTCCCGCTTGTATTTAACCAGAAAAAGCCCGGTCCCAAAGACAGGGGGGGGGGGGGGATGATCAGAGATAGGCAATTTAACCCAACGGTAAATTTTTTACTCTGAGACAAGGGGTTACAGTAATAAGGGGTAGAGGAAAAGCTAGGGTTCTCAAATGTTTCCCTTTATTCAACAAATTTTACGGGAGGGGGGAATGAACACAGTTAAACAATCCCGCTAGGATAAATCCCGTACAAAGAATACAGTACCAGTTAATTATAAGGATAAAAGATTAAATCTCCTTTCATTCAAAAAGAACACCCTTTAGCTGGCCAGCACACAGACACACATACAGACTTACTAAATTGTGAATTCTGGCACTTCATAGAAATTTTACAACAGCTGATAATACCGTAGAATAATGGAAATTGTCTTTTTTGTTTCTTCAGTGTCAGGCCCCAGATTTAACGAGGTGGGCTGGTAGCAAATAGTCTCAAAAAATCGCCAGACGGTGAAGCGTAAAGTCTACTGTTGGTTTTAATAAAGTTCCTACTGAATGGCACAGGCACTTGGCTAGGTGTGAGGTATGGTGTGGGTTTCTAGGATCGGCACAGCGGTTGGTGAGAACTTTCTTTTTCCGTAATGTCACCAACAAAAAAAAAACCCACTAGGTAAGTTCTTCTTCGGGGGGGGGGGGGGGGGAAAGCCCACTGAATATACTTGACAGACAGTGTTCAGGTAAATCTATGTTCTTCTCCACAAATAGAGCAGTGAATAAAATATTGCTGCTGGCAAAAGTTTTTTCTTCCAGGTTTTAACTTTAAAACGACTTTATGAAGTGGGATTTTAAAACAGTCTTTGGGTTTGCTTTATTTCTGTAAACAAAGATTAAATTTTAAATAGGTTCATAAGTCACTGGAGTTATCAAACTGAGTCGGCAGCATTCTATATATGAGTTAAGCGCTGCTTAATTGCAGCGTAATTGGTGAGTAATTGCTGCGTAATTGCTGGGATGCGAAGGTTTGAAAGATCATTCTGTATAAAAGATAAAACATGAAATGCAATAGAAATCATATTAAAGTCTAACGCGCGATACATTTACAGTTAGACTATTTTCTGCATTCGCGTCTTCAATTAATAAATACAAGAAAAAAACTCTCCGTGAGGTTAATAATTTTAAAAGCACATCTATCTATACAGAACTAAACTGTATTAAAGTCACAATTCCCTTAACAGTTGCAAAATTAATTTACGCGGCTATTGTATTAGGAAATTAACCTATAGATGTAACATTTAGTTTGCACTGGAACTTTTGAAAAATGGGTTTATTTAATAAGTTTAAATTTACACCACAATCCAGTGAAATAAAAATGAAATAACTAGACCACTGATCACTCGAAGCTGAAGTATAAATTACCGTCTGCACAGAAAAAGAATTCACTCCAATAGCCAACAATTTAGATGAAATCTAGCAGGAATTTAACTATATGCTAGTGAATCTTAGAATTCTGTCAGAACGAATGATGAAATGCAGTTTTCCGAGTTCTGCATATATACTATTAGGAATGACAATTGAATGGGTCGTGTCAGAATCTAGCGCCTCTTTAGAACCTAGGGAAAGTCGGGGTTCTTCGCCGTCGTGCGAACCGCGATGCTCTCCCCCCCCCCCCCCCCCCCCCCTTGGCTTCCGATATCCGTTCGTCTCAGGCTGCTCGCATGAGGATGTGAAATCTCTACGATAAACTAGCCTCACTCGCTTTGAGTTCCCTGATTCCTCAGATCGTATCGCTTTAATGTTGGATTCTGAAGACCAACCTTCCTTTGATGGGACCGCTTTCCCGATACGCTGAGCGTTCCGTCTTTCCTGTTCGTGTCCATCTTGCGAGCGGGTTAACGGTTCGCAGGAAGATGTGAAATTCTTGTGAAACGCTGCTCCGTCTACTTCTGAGAGCCTCCAGTGTCTCAGATCTCCAGCGCGGCTTCGTTTCAGACTGATGGAAAGTTACAATAAATGTTCAGGGGTTCTAATATTATTTGAGGGGAATACCCTGTCATTTAAATAATTCAGGGTCAGCTGAGTTTTCCGTCACACTCTCTTCAAGAGGAAAGTACTGTTTCTCCTGTTGCTGTTTTAACTTTTCCAGCCCCTGTCCATCTGCTCTTGCTTATCCCTAGAATGTGTAATCCATAGTTTCTCATTTCTGCTGTGACCTGTTTTAGTTTACCCGTCTCGTTCATTGTCCTGACATTCTAAAATCCTATTCATGTTTCACGTTTTGCGGTCAGGGCGTCCGTTTTCGTGTCATTGGCTTGCTTTCGGCTTTCACCACTGACAGTCATACGAGCTTCAGACTCCGGATGTCCATCCCGCAGCAAAGTTTGTTAATTTGTTGTCGTTTCCGTAACTTCATTTCTTTTTACATAGACAGGGGTGTCAGCCCTATACTTTAGTCTGACTGCTTCCCACGCAAACCTGTCCAGCTTTGTAGAACCTTCCAGGAGTAAAACATCAGCTGGCATAGCTCTGGGGGTAATCAGGATACGCAAGCCGCCATACCTCGACAAGGTATTGACACCGGTGATGGCAGAGATGTAGTTGTAAGGGCTTTAAAATATTTAGGCACGATGGGAAAGAAGGTACAGGAGGGGGTGTCGCAGTCTTAGTTAACGAAACATTTAAAATTATAGACTGGGAAGTGTTTGATACAACCAAGTCTATATTGTGATTTCTATAGTAAGTTTTTAATTCAAGTCTTTGTTGATCATACTTTTTACATTGGATCAGGTAGTGGTCTATGCCATTCTCTTTCTGGCGTTCTTGGCAGTGTGGTTCTTCTATCATAAAGTATGCTGCACCGAGACGGAAACGCCACAGTTTTTTGTTCGAAGGTATCTTTAATTCTTCTCTGACCTGGCACGTCCTCGTTGGTTCATTCAGCAGTTTGAACGCGTGTCTGCCTTTTCTACTTTCCTTCCATGTTGTCTTCCATTCTTCGTTTATAGTTTCCTTCACTTGGCTCTTGATCTCCGACCTTCCCAGTCCTGCTTTTATATTGTTTTTACTTGTTCTTCCATTCTTGGCGTTCTGGTCTGCCAACTCGTTGCCAGCAATATCTATGTGTGCTGGAACCCACACTAGCCTCACACTACATCCTCTTCCCTAGTGATGTATTAATTGCTAGAATTTCTTCCTTTATGTCTGGCCGGCTACATTTACCTGGGTGTTCTAGTGCTTGTAGTGATGATAGTGAGTCTGTAAATATCGTAACAGCTTCTGGTGGGTGTTAAAGGCGTGGTTTTGCTCTATTACTTTTGATATGTAGTCCTTTCATTTCAGTTCCTTGCATCGTGCCTTCGATGTTAATTACGCGAATGTGGATGTTAAAAGAATTGTCGAATCATATTGAACTTGTAATTCATTGAGTCCACAAATATTTAATCGACAGTTTACACGTTAAGACGATTCATGCATGTTGATCATAAAAAGTACATATTATAACTTGAACATATATTGCATATATATGTTGATATCCTATCAGTCCTTGTCCAATAATCGAATTACTGTACGCAGATTGTCATAGCTGTATGCACGCGCGGTTGGGGTTTCCAACGGCCGACAGTGAGTCTATGAGTCTGGCAAAATCAAATACTATGGACTGTAATTCATCCTTCCTTAATTTTCACTTACGTACTGACCTTTAATCATTTCAATCTTCGTAATAACAATGGACTGACCCATGTCCGTACTTGCATAAAATATATCTGTATGGCAATACCATGCCCAACATTGGAAGGAAAGTCAGACGCGTCTTTACAGCTCGACGGTCAATGCAAAAAGGCCCCGTAGCTAGGTCACGGTCTGCGACCTAACAACGCTCACGCGTCATAATTAGAGCGTGAACTTCGCGTTCAGTAGTCGCTAACTTATTAACAGTAATTTATATTAAATGCTATGACCCTAAACGTTGCACCCTGCCAATCCTAGCAGACAACTGTAATATTACTCCCGTAACAGTGGGTTATCTTCGATTATTTCTAGACTTTTAAGAATTGCTACCATCTCTGCGGTAAAAATCGATGCTCCTTCCGTTACACTGTAGCTCTTTTTTATTCCCCATTGTGGTATTACAACTCCAGCACCTAGTTGCTCACTATCACCCTTGGATCCATCAGTGTAGACGGCCAGACTTTGTTAGTTAGTTGATCTATGAACTTTCTACTTATAATTTTGGCTTCCTTATCTTCTATGTTTTGTTTGATCTTTTCAGTGAGTGAGTAGTCTATGATTGGTGTTTTTAGTTCCCAGGGTGGTATTTTGCTTCTGTATTTATTACTATTTTCAATTGTGTTTGATAGTTCTTTGAACTGCGTTAGGTCTTTTATAGTTCTCCACCCTGTTGGATATCTATCTTTATTTAAGGGGACGTCCCATACACTTGGTTGGTTTTTGACAAATGCTTTATGTGCTGGGTGGGTCACTTCTTGTGCTACTTTACTCCAATAATTTAATCTTAGTTCTTTCCGTCTTAGACCAAGGGGAGGTATACCGAGAGCTACTTCTAGAGCTTCTACTGGTGTTGACATAAATGCACCTGCAATGGTTCTCATGGCTGCATTTTGAATCCTGTCCAGTTTTGCTTTGTTAGAAGCTGCAGCTGAGTCATAGACTATGCTGGCATAATCCAGTTTCCCCCTGATGAAAGACTTGTAGAACATAAGCATTATTTTATTGCTGCCCCCCCCCCCCCCATCCATTACCTTTTACAATCCTTAGTATATTTAGGGGTCCCCTACAGCTTTCTACCAATTTGTCTATATGTTTATTATAATTTAGTTGTTTATCTAAAGTTATGCCCAGAAATCTTGTTGTTGAGGAGGTACATATTTTCTGTCCCTTAATGGTTATATTGATTTTGTTATTTTTTTTTTAAATTTCCTTTGCTGAAAATCATACCTACTGTTTTGTTTACATTAATTTGGAAGCCCCAACTTTTCATCCACTCTGAAACTTTGTCTGTTTGATTTTGAAGTTTTTTGTAAACATGGTCCAAGTTTTTTCCAGATCGCCAAATGGCACAGTCATCTGCAAATTGTGATACTGCATTCTTTATGTCATTAAATTCATCTGCTAAATCATTTACAGCTATAGTAAAAATTTAAGGAGAAATCACTGATCCTTGAGGAATCCCATTCTGTTGTTCATATATTTCTGACCTATCATTATTCACCTGTACAGCAAAATACCTGTCCTGTAAAAAGTTTTCTAGATATCTATAGGTTTTACCAGTAATGCCAATAATTTTCATTTTGTAAAGAGCTCCGTCTCGCCAGCATTCATCATTTTGCTCTAGCGACATCTAGAAAGACTGCCACTGTTTTCTCTTTCCTCTTGAACCGTAGCTTTACATCGTGTTCTAATCTTACATGCTGGTCTACTGTACTTCTGTCTGCTCTAAACCCTGACTGGGTTAGGCTATATAACTGTTTTTTTTTTCTAGGTAGAATTTAACTCTTTTATTCACAACAGTTTCCAGTATTTTACCTAGTTGTGATGTTAAGGAGATAGGCCTATATGAACTTACATCATGGGCTTCCTTATTGGGTTTTAGGATGGGTACTATCATCGCTATTTTCCATGCTTTTGGTATCTTTCCTAAGCTCCAGATTTTGTTATCGCAATGCGAAAAGGCAAAGTCAGATACTGACTATAAAAAGGATAACGCAAACAGAAAATGCCTTTATTGCAAAGGAAACCATAGCACCAGATTCCAGGGCTGCCCAGTATATCAGCAGACCAAAAAAGCACTGAAGGAAGCTATAACAACCCAAACCCCTTTCAAAACGGTCATTAAAGAATTAAAGGAAAACGATACTTATACATGCACTAAAGTTATAACAGAAATTAAGAGTGTGCAAGAAGATGTCAAAATGATTAAGTCACAGATGGCAAAAGAATGTAAGAACAAGTTAGAAAGTAATAAAATAGTCAAAAAAACCAGTCGGATGATTCAACTACATCCTCGGACGACTCAAGTGCACTGAAAAGTGCAGAGGCATTGCTTCAAGAAGTGAAAGCCATACAGCACCAAATTTCCCAGGATGTAGCTAAACTGACTGTACTGAAAGAAGAAAATGAAATAATACTAGTCAAACTGTCTGAACTAAAAGAAGGAAGTGAAATAATACTAAAAAGAATGGAGAGTGAAAGACAGGAGATTAACATAGGGAGAGAAGGGAATGTAGCATTGGATGAAAATAGGAAAGTGGTCAAATAGAATAAAAGGCAACAGGAAAACAAAAGCAACCTAGAAGAAACTATCAAAGAAACTATCAAAAAACGATTTGAGGCACTTTTACCACACTTAGCGGAAGAAGTTAGGGATAAAATGACAAGTATAAATGAGGATTTTTTTGAGAACTTGATTGACAATGGGTCCACAAGTACAGGAAATGAGAATAAGAGCAAGTTTGATAGCTAACCAAAATAAAAGGTATACTAGATGATGTTAAAATTCAATTTAGAAAGACTTAGAATTATACAGTGGAATTGTAGGGGTTTCAAAAAGAATTTTGCACCCCTACTATCAGAGACAGGATTAACTACTGATATATATGCTCTTCAAGAGACCCATTTAAACCCAAATAGTAGATATAGTTGTAAGGGCTTTAAGATACTTAGACACGATAGGAAAGAAGGTAGAGGAGGTGGTGTCGCAGTCTTAGTAAGCAAAAAATTTAAAATCATAGACTTGGAAGTATTTAATACAACCAATATAGAAGGTATCCAGGTTACTATAGCAGCTGAACCAAACAATCTAACAATTCTAAATGTATATGCTAAAGATGGCACAATTAAAGATGAAGAAATACTAGCCATAAGCACCAGACTAGGCCCCAAAACAATCATAGTAGGCGATTTTAATTCCTATCATTATGCTTGGGGTGGACAACATGCAGATAATGCAGGAAAATGCCTACTTGACTTCATAGAAAACAATGAACTACTAATACTAAATGATGGATCTGCAACTAGAATTAATCCACAAGCTAATAGGGCAGACTCAGCAATAGACATAAGTATAGCAACTAACAACCTAGCGAATGTAAATTGGGAAGTGTTACAAGACACCAACTCAGATCATCTGCCCATTATAATAACCATGCATGAAAATGTCATTCCAAACCCAGAACCAGAGAAACCTACCTTCAACTATAAAAAAGCAAACTGGGAAGCTTTCCAATCAGAGCTGGAGGTGATGGAATATAAAGACATGCAATCAGATGATACTGACTTGTGGGCAGAAACACTGACGAATGAAATTCTGAAAATAGCAATAAAATATATACCAAATAAAAATATGCCACAGCACCTTAAACCAATAAATAACTTAATAAGAAAAGAGAAACTCAATGGAATAAAGAACCAGTTGCCTGGTGGAATAAAAGCTGTACAGAAATTCATAAGAGAAGAAAAAGGGCCTTACAAAAATATAAAAATAACAGAACAGAAGAAAACTATGATGAGTATAAACATATTAGGAATGAATCTAACAGAATAATTTTTAAAGCTAAAGAAACTAACTGGAAGAGTTTTGTCAATCACTTAAACCTAGCACTCAAATTAGAGAAGTATGGAAAAAGCTTAAGGCAATCAAAGGGAACAATAAGAAAACAATAATGGCAACAATCAAACTACCAAAGAGAGCAGAAACAGATAAAGAAAAAGCTAATGCCCTTGCCGAGTATTCCTATAAAATCAGTGCAAAAAGTAGTCTTGGACAGAAAGAAAATGAGAGAAGAGAAAGACTTAGGACACAGTTTTCAAAAGAACTACCAGACCAGATAGATGAAACAAACTATTTAGATGCTGATGTGGTAGGGTGGGCGAGATGATGATGATGATGATGATATTGTGATGTGTGATCACTCTCTTGTCACACTCGCACCGACCCGAACAACAATAAAACTCTTGATTCTAGAGGCAGGGGCTATATTTATTTTTACAACCCATTCAGTGACAAAGCAAACATTAAACAAATAAACTAGCGAACATAACAAAACTAAACAAAACAAAACAAAACAAAACACCCAACAGTGCCCGATGCTAATCTGAAGAAGCAAACAAAGCACAGAATAGTTAAAATCATAATATAATACTGAATGAGAAACACCACGCTCTCACCTGTCAAACTGTCCTACGCCGCCACCTGACACACTCAACTATCACACACACACACACTCATGTGTGTCATCCAATGCGACTAGTAAGGTGTTGTGCGTGGGGCTGGCAATCTCACCATGTAACACAGGTTGCTACGGAAACCACTACTGCAAGAGCACACACTCAGCTATCACACACACACACACACACACACATTAATGCATGTCGTCCAATGAGACTAGTAAGGTGTTGTGCGTGGGGCTGGCAATCTCACCATGTAACACAGGTTGCTACGGAAACCACTACTGCAAGAGCACACACTCAGCTATCACACACACACACACACTCATGCATGTCGTCCAATGAGACTAGTAAGGTGTTGTGCGTGGGGCTGGCAATCTCACCATGTAACACAGATTGCTACCGAAACACTACTGCCCTAGCATATGAATACTTAATATGGAGGCAAACCACACTGTTGGCCCCATGCTCCCTCAGGAGCGGAGAAGAGAAATATATATCTTGAAGTGAGCCCACGTGCTCTCACAACCATTCCTCACATAACCATAATTAAATAATCATAAAATGGACATAAAATAATATTCAACTATATGTACAACAAATACTCTCAGTAATGAGAATAAGCTACTACCTCGTAACCGATCCACATCAGTATTCGCTACTGCATTCTGAAGCATGTCGTATGTGACGACTGGTGCGAATGGCAACAAGCGTGTCGTATATGACCACTGATGAGACTGGGAATCTCATCACATGAAACACATCGTTACCGAAACAAATCACTGCCATAGCAATTTTAGCATAAAAATGCTTCTTGTCGGCTTGTGATAGACACCAGTCACATTGGTGTTTCCATGCTCCGCCGGGAGCAACCAGAGAAACACATGTCTCAACAAAGGAGTGGTCTCGCGCTCTCCATAAATCTAAATACATATTCTCACCTCACAGTAACCCATTAAATATATACAGTAGAATTATGATAAGTAGGCTATCGTGAAATACACTCAATTACTTTTACATAAAGAATACAATATAATTATTCTCGACTTAAGCCAAACTGGGACTAAATACACAACGTGCCACATGGCGTAACATTTACCAAGAAAACTCTCTCTTTCCTTTACTGGGGAACATTATCTTTATCTGCTTCCCACCCCCGTCTCAATTCACACAATATAAAACTGCGTAACATTAAGTGATAACTAAGAGTGTTACCGCAGACCCCTCGCGCCGCTTTTATACAATCACCACGTGGCTCTCCCTGTTGCCATCTTCCCAACTAGTTAATATTATCTAAATTGCAGTTTCTGATAACATTTCTGTCCAGTTTCATGTATAAAACACTCTCCTACTAAATTTGCCCGGTCTGATGGATGAAATACTTGATACTAAATTCTCACATCTGGATTTAGGCTTTGCGTGCCTAATAAAACCTATCAAACATTATTTTCACTCATCTATCATTTCAAGACTAAATTATAATGTCCTAAAAAGACATTTCCTTTGGAAACACATCTATCTATATCACTCAACATTAAAATAGCCACATCGATATTATTTCCGAATTAAATAAAACTAATTCTAATTTAAATTAACTCACGTGCTCAAGGCATTTACAGCTTGGCTCTGTCGTCTGTTCTCTCTGGCGGCTGTGGCAAAATAGGCCCGCTTGTAGTTCGCTATCTCTTTTTATAGGCACTAGGCTAATCGCTCAACTACTGCGCGCTGGGCGTATTAATCTTGGCTACTTAAATATCACACGCGATTATCGCTTTAGGAATAGCGAAAACACAAATAAAACCTACAGCTATTTAATATAACACAATTCTACACCACAACTTAATTTAAAGGCATTATTGTGGCCTCATTACATATCTTCTACTTCAGACTTTTCACAACCCAGAATGCTTCGCGCACATCGAAAATAATCTGCCTAGAAACAGGTAGGGGGCGGGCGTCTCCTTTTCGGCCCCATCACACTGATATAACAGAGGAAGAGGTAACTAATGCAATAAAAGATAAATCTAATACTGCCTCAGGGCAAGATATACTAAGCTATGAAATCCTTAAGAAAGTACCCAAAAGAACTATAAACATAATAACTTTCCTTTATGACAAAGAAGAGTCTGTGAAAGAAGCATTTAATACTAGACTACAGGAAATTATGGAAAAAGTAACAAGAAGAGACATCACAATTTTGATGGGTGACATGAATGTAAAGATAAGTACAGTCAACACCGGCTTTGAAGAAGTCATGGGAAAACATAGGCTAGGAATAATGAATGAAAATGGGGAACTATTCTCAAACTTCTGTGCTTCAAATCAACTGGCTATAAAAGGAAGCATGTTTCCACATAAGAAAATACACAAGGCAACACGGATATCACCAGACCATAGAACAGAAAATCAGATTGATCATATGTGCATAAACAAGAAGTTTAGATCATCATTGCAGGATGTAAAGGTATATAGAGGAGCAGATGTGGCATCAGATCACCACCTTCTGATAGCCAAAGTAAAAATAAAACTCAAGAGATTTGCACCAATGCAAAATTATAGACAACAATTTAATGTAGGGCATCTAAGAAATCAAAAACAAGAGACAAATTTGCGGTCACAGTATCCAACAAATTCCAAGTGCTTCAACAGCTGGAAGATGTAGAGAATACAGAAGACTATTGGCAGCAAATCAAAACTGTATGGAATGAAAAATGTGAAGAAATACTGGGGAAAAAGGAACGGCAACAAAAAGCATGGATAATAACAGAAACCATCAATAAGATAAAAGACAGAAAAAACAAGAAAGCAGAGTTAAACACAAGCAAAACCAGAAGTTCCAAAAGCCAAGGCTCAAGAAGTGTACACAGAAGCAAACAAAGAAGTAAAAAAGAAGTATCAAAAGAGACAAGAGGAAGTATATTGAGGAGTTGGCAAGAGAGGCAGAAGATGCTGCAGCCAAAGGAAATATGAGAGAACTGTATAGCAACACAAAGAAGCTAACAGGGAAATACAAGCAAACAAGTTGCCTCATAAAAGACAATAATGGAAAACTGCTCAGCAATATACAAGAGCAAATGAAGAGGTGGACAGAATATTTTGAGGACCTTCTCAATAGACCAGCTCCGCAAAACCCCCCGTACATCCAGCTAGCAGAAGAAGAGCTACAAGTTAACGGTGAAAGACCAACGAAGGAAGAAATAAAGAAAGCCATAACGCTTCTAAGAGATGGAAAAGCGTCTGAACCTGATGGCATTCCAGCAGAGGCCATCAAAGCAGAAATCGATACGGCTACAGAGATGTTATATAAATTACTTGGTGAAATCTGGGAAAAAGAAGAGATACTAGCAGAATGGAAGGAAGGATTTCTGGATAAGTTGCCTAAGAAGGGAAATTTACAAGAGTGCACAAATTATAGAGGAATAATGTTACTATCAGCGCCAGGAAAAGTATTAAACAGGATTATCCTTGAGAGATTAAAAGAGTCCATAGACAAGAAACTGAGAGATGAACAAGCAGGTTTTCGACAAAACAGATGATGTACAGACCAGACAGGTACTTTGAGAACAATATCTGAACAGTCTGGAATGGAATTCACCACTATACATCGGATTTGTGGACTACGAGAAGGCATTTAACAGTGTAGACAGAGAATCACTTTGGAAATTGATTAGGCATTATGGAGTTCCCCTGAAGATCATTATTTAATAAAGAAAACATATGAAGACATGACATGCAGAGTTCTTCCCGAAGGACAGCTTACAGAACCGTTTGGGATAAGTACAGGAGTGCGACAGGGATGCCTCTTGTCTCCATTTCTTTTCTTACTAGCAATACACTGGGTTATGAGATCATCGACAACACACAACAGAAACGGAATACAGTGGACTCTGACTAAGCAATAGGATGATCTGGATTTTGCTGATGACTTGGCTCTTCTGTCCCATAACCGTAATCAGATGCAGGACAAATTGAAAACATGAGAGGTCGCAGCATTTGGGTCTGAAAATACACAGGGAAAAAACAAAAATGAGAATAAATGCAGGTAATGATAACAGGGTTGAACTTGATGAAACACCCCTTACAAGATGTAGAATCGTACACATATCTTGACAGCAATATAGACAAAGTTGGAGGGACAGGCAGTGATATCAAACTAAGAATACAAAAATCAAGAAGAGCTTTCATTGCATTGGGAAATATATGGAGATCAAGAGAAATCGGATCCAACACGAAAATAAGAATCTTCAACTCAAATGTGAAGTCAGTCCTATTGTATGGCTCTGAGACACGGAGAACAACAAAGATAACAACCAAAAAGCTACAGACTTTCATAAATGGGTGCTTGCGTAGAATAGAGGTATGACAAAGTTACCAACGTGGAACTGAGGACAAGAACTAGACAAGTG
Organism: Oreohelix idahoensis; assembly: GCA_024509875.1. NCBI lineage: Eukaryota > Metazoa > Mollusca > Gastropoda > Stylommatophora > Oreohelicidae > Oreohelix > Oreohelix idahoensis. The sequence goes on from JAMPIV010013290.1 coordinate 753,300, forward strand.
CCAGTGGAACAAGAGATGAGAAGAAGACGATGGCAACGGATAGGACACACACTGAGGAAACCTGTTGATAGCATTACAAGGCAGTCCTTGTTCTGGAACCCCCAGGACAAGATAGGCAGAGGTAGACCAACAAGCACATGGAGAAGAGAGCTTTAAACAGAGATGAAAAGAACGTGGAAAGAACTTGAGATGATGGCACGTGACAGGAGGACTTGGCATGTGTTTGTTGAAGGCCTATGCTTCTTTGGGAGTGGAGGGTTATGAATGAAATACCCCAATTATAATCAATTTTCAGGTTGAACAGGGTAGACCAAGATGGAACGAGAAGAAGCAATAATGGTCAGTTGTTAAGTGACCGCTCTCCACATCACCTTTTTCAAAACAACAGCAACAACAACAGTCTAGTTCACTGTGAGATTCACACTGCCAAAGACACCAGACTTGCCAGTAGTTAGACTTCAGAATTTCCATTTATTAGACCTGGCGCCTTTTACTGGAGTATTCATCAGGACTTACAATTCAGACCAGGAAATCTCTAACATTTTAAATAAGGAAAATTGGAATATCTGAGGAAACTGAAACACACGGAGTCAAAAGGGGAATTATCTTATTAAAGAAACGACATCCCAGACGCGTGTAAGAGGCCGATTCAAGTCTCTTTTATTCATCTGAGCAAAACGTCTGTGTGCCAGGATTGGCGTAAGTTGTGATTTTACATTCTATATTTTATTACTAACATGCATATGCATATGGCTATGTGAATTTTAATATGGAAAGATCGCTAGTGGATGTCCTAGATATTTGAGGCTGGCAACCTCAGCGTATAGAATGATGATTCACGAACCACCACTGCATGGGCTGGTGATTGCTTTATTGCTAGTTTCTTAAAGAGAACTAAACGCATTAAGAGCCTGTCGTAGATTTGCGATAGGTGAATTAAGACTTGGTTTGGTCCCTTCTGAATAGCAATAGAAACAGTGATAGCTCAGTAAGATATGAGTAGAAATAGATTTCACGAGTGAGATGGAGGAAATAATATAGGCTGTCCCTGAAATCGAGAATCTTCTCTTCTTCAGCCTATCTTCTACAACAGATTTAGAGGAGTCGGACAGTCTATTATAATATATAGTAATATACATATATATATATATATATATATATATATATATATATATATATATATATATATATATATATATATATATATATATATATATATATATATATATATATCCCTCACATACACACACCTAAGTGACTACAATAGACACACAGACGTGAAACTAAGACAATGAAAATATAGATAATTGGGAACGAACTGACCGACACACTGGAATAAGTTTAAGTGAATTTTAATTATCATAATAAAATACCATCACCACACATAAAATTACATCAAACATATACAAATAGTCATAAAGTCAATGAATTGCTACAAGAATGATAGACCCGTTGGTATGATCTTTCCCCTCGATGTATAGCCCACAGTCCTGTTAGATGAAAAGTTATAGCCCCAAAGAGTCACGGATACATTTGCTATAGTCTAAGATTTCCCTTTAAAGGTATGAACAGACTTTGAAACTCTAATCTATCCTAAGGAAACTATTGTTAGCAACAAAAACTTGCATAAATAAATTTAAGACAGCAAAATGGGTGCCAAAATACAACAATAAAGGAATCACTCAGTCCTGCATTCACTCTATTCAGTCAGCCGTGATCACTAGCTTGCATTCGTACTTACAGCTTTGGTAGCAACTTCTGGAAAAACAATTTTTAGGACATGCACATACATATCTCCAGTGGTAGTCTTGGCCGAGAAAACCCCAGCTCCACAAAGATAGGTTGAATTCACTACTTCAGAGAACGTTTCCTTGATTATTCTTATTATTGGATATCTGTTTCTGTCACATTAAAATTGTCCAGGCCCGTTACTTCATTTAATCTTAAAGTTCAGGTAATGGGTACTCTGTCGTTCTAGATGCCAACGCAATGCCAGACAGGTTTTACTTTATACACATAAGTCTTTAAGAAAAAAATGTTTTTGTTCTTCACAGATATTTCTCCGTACTAAAACCGTTGGTAAAGTTGGGCTACCCCAGTTTCACTGAATAAAGAGAAAACAACATATAAAATACTTATACATACTATTCCTCGGTTATAACTTACATTATAAACTGCAAGCGTAGAGCTTGTCTTATCGTTTAAATCTCCCGTGAAATAAGTTATATATTAATAAAATCAGTCATCATGAATTAGAAATACATACGTATTTCGTCAATTCTCAATGATGAATCAGTGCAGTTATAAGTTAGTTTAAAATATTCTCGACTGATTATTAGCAGTTTAATTAAATTCATTTATAGCTGCATGAGTTTAAGCTAGAAATTATAATTTATTTTGCTATCAAGTGAAACACGTCAGCTAGAGAATATAACAGACTTACAATTTAATTACTTCTGCACAGAAATCTAACTAGTAAAATGAAATAAGCGGTTATCACTGAATCACTCAACACTACTAGATATATAATATATTTACCTCAACACAGAACTACTAAGAACTAAATCCACTTCGACCAACTAAATGATGCTTCTATTAACAGAGATCTTTAGGAAACGAACGCTAGATCGTTCTAGTCTTGACTGCGGAGTACTGAGTGAATGAAGTCTAAAACTCTGGTTTACATCTTAAACAGACAAAGGATCCCACTATTTTCAAAAACCCGCATAGCGCCGGTCTCTCTCTCTCTCTCCCCTCTCTCTCTTAACACTTCACACTCACTTAGACGCTGGCCATAACTGCCAAAACGCGTCTTCACACCTACTACGACATGCGAAGCAGATTGGCGCCTTCCACACCTCACGCCGAGAAACTAGCTGAAGAAAAGACTCGTGTCAGATGAAAATGTAGACAAATGTCTGCTCTCTATGTCTGACGGGACGAATTCTCACACTTTTTCGTTGACATTCAGGGACTGACATATTACGCAATAAAATGCGTTACTAGTATGAGAAAAGAAACGGCAAAGGTCAGAATGGGAAAGTAATATTTTGACGCAAACGAACGAATGTGGAAAACAGGAAAAGGATATAAGAGCGATAATAAAGTAGAGGACACGGGTAGAAAAAGAAAAGAATATAGAAGATTTATTGATCATAAATCTCTATGCGACAGAGCCCCAGGTTCCTTATGGAGCAGGTAGGAAAAGATGAAAGAAATGATGTACATTCTTACAGTTTCAAACCAGTGTAAATGTCGATGTTAACATATGCACTTTAAATTTAATGGAAGTTTCAAACTTTTCAAATCAGTGTAAACATAAATGAAAACATATTCAATTTATATTGTGAACACTTTTCAATCAGGGGAAATGTAAATGTAAACATATTATATCTGTACTCTTGTGGTGGATTTGATGTTATGAATTGTTGTAGGTATTATTATATTTGTATTAAATGAGATTAGCTATGAAGGTCCCTGAATATACCCAATAATATTGTGAACTTTTCAGGGTACCTTTCCACTACCACCTTTTTATCTCATTCAAAATGTATTTATATTATTATATTAAATGACTTCGTGTAGTGTCTAGGGTTATGAATGTAGAGTGTAATGTACAAAATCAACAAACATACAAACAAATAGTTTATTATTCACAACAGCACACAGTACTACCACAATAACATACAAACGACACTTTAAAAGGCTATCTTATTTAAGACCGTGTTTGAAAGTTGTGTAAAGATAATTTTTTACAATTTTATTATCCTGATTCTAATTTATTTGGAATCAGGATTGACAATTTAAAAATGAAATCAAAATAATCATTTACATCAGTCAAATAGCACAATAGATCCTCTGTCCATACATAAATATTTTTCTAATATATGTCTGTAGTGTTCTCCTACTTTAAGGTAATACTGGTAGTACCACTAGGTTGTTGTTTTAAATCATATCCTTTTAAAAATGTTTGTTTCTATTTTGTCACTTGTGGAACTATTAAATATTTGTCCCAGTTTTATTCACTGTCATTATATAGTTCTTTTAAAGTTCTGTAGTTTGAGCTTTCAGGTGCCGAACGAGAACTTAACTTGGCAGTAGAATATAGGTTGAACCTTTCCTCTGCTAGCTTGACAATCTGTTCCCTGTTTGATAGGCAATGGCCACTAGCATGGGCTCGCAGTAAACAGGCAGAGTCCTGAATCAATCAGTTTTCAAGCGTTTGGTACCACATTAACGTCAGTACCCAGGACCTCTGAAATGTGAAGGTATGCATCCTTCGTAATATCTAGCATACATTAATAGTCCATAGTTAAGGACATGTACATTACAAACAAACAAAAAGGATCATATCCTTATACAAACCTATGCCACCATTTTCTTTTGATGTGACAATGTACACCAGTATTCCTTTCCCTAATAGTTACAACGCCACTGCAATTCCAGCTGTAATCTCTTCCATATAATAGGATAGGTGTTATGCTCCTTTATGACAATCATACATATTCTTGTAGTTTTACACTTCTCTGACAGTCTATCACATGGTGGATCAATCTTTAGGCTTTGCCTCATGTTCGCTGTAGACCCACTCATGTCCCGACATATATTATTATTTCACATTCAATTTTTATATAAAATACATGTTAATAAATGTCAATCTTACCACAATTTTCAATGAAATATACACAGAGACGATGACTGACACAGTTTCGATCTGTTTTATTGCCCAGGCTGCTTAGAACTTGTATTTTAAAGCACAGCCTGATCTCATCTATCACCGTTGAAAATTTTCTAGAAATGGCGCCCCCCTTAACGCTTATTCTGACAATATCGATTCAGTTAGCCAATCTCTATTAATTTTACAGTGTAAACAGTCTTTTCAAAAAATATCATTCAAACTTTTCCTACGTTACTAGGTTATTTATGTTTATTCAAAGGTCAGCCAATAATATTTAGTCTCACTTCAAATGCCACCCAATCAGATTCACTGTACTATCCTAGCCTATCTGTCACCTACTTTTTCCCCCAAAAATATGCGATCCAATCTAAGCAGATATGACTTGACCTGACAGTATCTCTGATCTCTATGTATTGTTTTATCAATATTTAATTAGTTGAGGGACTATTTATATAACTAATAACATATTCTTGGTCAGCAAGTCTTCAGGTACACGAATATACAATTTTTAAGGGGCTATGTGGTTTGGTTCAAAATTTCTATCTTTTTTTCTATGTTGGTTGTTTATTTTTAAACTACCTCCTGTTCACTTCTTTTCTCATGTACTTACGAGATAATTACGAGAGCTTAGGTCATTCATAATAAGAGGTTAACATGTTTACCGAGGAATTAAATTTGAATCTCATCGAGGGTAAATTCTGAGATAAATGGGATGGTAGAATAGAAGAAAGGGGGCACATGAGTATGTGTCGGGAAACGCAATACTCAAAAGAGCGTTTCGTTTCTATTCTTTATCATAGTTACTGGTGGTATCAGCAGAGAGTACTATCTCTAGATCAAGAAGGGACAAGTGGCCTACGCTTTAAGACAAGGGACCAACTTTGTAGGATCTCCTTGACATTTCTGGGAAACGAACTACACCCGACAACCTTGACCAGCGACGAGCATGAGCAGTGTAAAAAGAACCCATCAGCGGTAGCAGAACTACTATTGGCAGCTAAGTGTAAAATATACGCTGCCAAAGTGAGCTTATTTTCATCGACTCAACTTAATCAATGAGAAAACTTTTCTTCTAAACTATTCAATTATGTGCAAACTGTTAAAACTTAAGTGATTATTACATTTTGTTATTTGAAGTTTTACAAATTTAACTTCGATTTAATCATTTTACATGTACTGCATGTTTGTCTCAGTCAATTTACTATACACACTCTAAATAGAGCTATACCAGAATAATATGAATTCCACAGAGTAAATCACAAGGGTGGGGGGGGGGGGGGGAAATTGAACGAGCTAAAACTAATCATTGCTTAATTCTTCACAAAAGTTGTCGGCAGATTCTAGAATTAACGTGCTCAGCCAAAGAAGCATTGTTTTCGCTTATCTGAATATCTTGTGAAGACCCCCTTTGTGATAGAAGTGTCGTTACCCTTCTATCTACAACTCTGCCAAGAGTAATCTTGTGCGAAGGTAGACACCTTTAAGGCCCATATTAGATACTCTTGAGTGTTGGCCTCTGTTACATCACTACTGCAGAGCAAGGGAGGCAATACAGTCTCAAACCAGAGGCTTCCAATTCTTCTATATGCTCATATCTCTGTCTTTCTTTCTTAATCGGAACCTCTTCTACCTTCTGTCAGAGTGTAGATGTGCCCCAGAGAGCACAATGGCTCTTGGGTAAACATGCAATCAAATTGTAAGACAAACAGGGACTGGCCTGTTGTGTTATACCCATATCACAAGGGCCTCAATTACTTCTTTTAAGTGCTTGTTCATTGTCAATATTATATTTCTACGCCATACATTAACAAAGCGTGCATATTTAACACATTCTTAATTTGCTATGTCTTTCTATTGGAAGTTAGTATCTGTCTCATGTTGTTACATGCAGCGATGGCTATGCATATTCCTAACTTGATTTCTGTTTCGCATCTGCCATCTTCTGCTATTTTGTGACCAAAATATGAGAAGCTTTTGACTTATTCTAGTATCTCCCCATTTATTCTTAAATGTAAAGTTAGGTTTCTGTTTTGTTAATTATCATTGTTTTCTTTTTCTAAATGTTAATGTCCAGTTCATATTCAGTACTTAGGCTGTTTTTCGCTAGCTCTTGCTATTCCTGATCGCTTTCAGCTAACAAAACTGTCTCATCTGCATATCTAATGTTCTCTATTGATCCGTCACTGGCTAGAGCTAAAACGGGTTGAAAAGATGTCATGTACTTGACCTTGTCAAATCTTTTTCTGAATACTTAAGAGTTATCATAAGGAAACGTAGTCCAAAAGCAGATACTGTCGTAGGGGAGTTGTGTTAGGGATAGGGTGACCATCTGTCCTCTTTCCACGGATTTGTCCTTTTTTTTTACCTTAAGATTCGGCGTCCGGGAAGGCTTTTTCAAAAGTACATTTTGTCCGGCGTTTTCATCTCAGAGATTGAACATGACTTCGAAGAGGTTTATCTTTTACACGTATACTCTTTAAGGAGTATTTTTCAAGTAAATATTGAACGAATTGCAAAGGAAACGTAGCTCAGTTGTTGAAGTGCAAACTGTCTTAAATCTGCGATAGACATTCTTAAGCAGCACTTGTGTCAAGAGTCTGTGCCCTAAAGTTAGACGATTTCTAATATTCTTGGAGAAAAACGAAGAAGCAGACTTGGTGCGGCAAATTTCATGAAGTTTTTATTAGTTGTTTACAACTTATGGTCCGCGGCGCAATATCAGGTGTCCGCGACTTCTTTATCGATTTATTATTAACTGTTTTGATTTTGCTCTGATACTCCCTACGTTTTTAGTATTGCACAAACAAAACACCGAAACCGTTTGCAAGTAGAACCAGCTTTGAGACTGTCTTTAACTTCTATGAAGGCTCATATTGATAATCTAGTGAGCGAAGTGCAAGCACAAGGCTCCCATTGAATATTTTGTAATTTTAACCAATGAATTTTATTATTATATTGTTTTTAACCAGTATGTATGGAACCAATATTTATGTAACCAATAAATTGTATGTATAATTTATTTTTCATTTCTATTACCTTACAATTTCCTTGTCATCTGGCAAATAATTAACAATACTGAATATAATGTTACTGACTATAGGCCTTTTCATCTATTGAATAAAAACAGTTAAATGTTTATGGCATTGCGATTTTACATATAAGCTTTGGTCCGCAACTTATAAGTAGTTAGAAAAGTTGTCAATGGATGTAAAAAAGGTTGGGAACCACTGGTAAAGAAGACTTAGATACATCGATGAAACCATTAGCAGATTTCATATATAACCTTTCTTCTCTTCTTCTTTGATCCTTAGCCGCCGGCCGTCAAAGCAGTCAGTGGCTTTCACGCCTAGTGGCGTCTTGTAGGGCAACAACAAATTTATTCCACCTTGCTCGATCGGCGGCCATCCCTCGTTCAGTGCCCCCTACTCTGGCTCATTCCCCGCATCCCAGCCTCCACAGCCCCCCGCCAAGTTGTCCCCGGTCGGCCTCTCTTCCTCCCCTCCCCCCCCCTCCCCCCAGGGGTCCATAGCAATGCTGCTCCCGTGATGGCATCGGGATCTCCTCTGAGGACATGGCCAACCCAGCTCCAGCGTCTGCTAGCCATGATGGTGTGCATGTCCTCTTGCTTGCTGCGAGCAAGCAGATCCCGGCCGGCGATGGCACTCGGCCAAAAGACTCGCTGAATTTTTCCCAGGCATGCCGTGCAAAAAGAGGACAACCTCGACACCTCCTTCTTTGCAACTCTGCAGCCTCCCGCAACGCAGAGAAGCGCAGAAAGCACACAGCTCAGACACCATCCTAATTTTGTGCTTGTGCTGTATTGAGAGGACCCCCAGATGCTGTCTAGGCCAAAAAAGGCTGCTCTTGCTTTATTCATTCTGCCGCTGATGTCTTCGCCTGCCCCGCCGTCTGGTGTCACCATGCATCACAGGCATGTGAAGGTATCCGTCTGCACCAGCCGCCGACTGCCTACCAACATGGGCCCAGGGTTGCTGACACCGAGCGCCATGACCCCCGACCTCTCTAAATTGACGCCCAAGCCCACCCACTGGCTACACCCATTAAGTCCATTCGTTTCCCCCTGGATGTGCCGATGTGAATGCGCCAGCAGTGCAATGTCATCCGCATACCCCAGACCTCCCAATGCAGTAAATGCAGCCCATCCCACTCCTCCTGGACTGCCCTCCGCCTCCCGGCGCACCACCCAGTCCACGACCGTCAAAAATAGAGCGGTTGACAAGTGGCATCCCTGCCGCACCCCCGCCGCCACCCCAAAGGCCAGGTTGCCCCGCCCAACACCACATGCAATGCCGGCACAGAGGCCCTTTATGATTGACACTATGCAGCTTGGAATTCTACAAGCCCTCAGCGCCTTCCATAAACTGTCCCTATGTATGCTGTCAAAAGCCCTTTCAAAATCACCGAAATCAATGTACAGCTGTCCTTGCCACCCCGAGCACTGCTCTATAATCTTCCTGAGAGTAAATATATGATCCACACATCCTCCGCTCCCTCCAAATCCCGCCCACTCCCTTCCTCAGCCAGTGGCCCACCGCTTTGAAACTCTCTGTACAACCATCCTGCCCAGCATTTTGCTGGGAACCGAGAGAAGAGCGACCCCTCTCCAACCATTGCAGTCCACAAGATCTCCCCCCCCCCCCACATCCCTCGGGCAACCCGACAATCACTTCCTTGTTCCACTCCGCCGGTGTCGTCCCCGCTTTCCAGACCCGTGCAAACAGTGGTTCCAACAGTTCCGCCGCCATCTCAGGGCCCATCCCAAACAGCTCTGCATTCAAGCCATCATGGCCAGAAGCCTCTCCACTCCCCAACCCCTCGACCGCTGTGATGACCTCTTCCCCTCGCGGAATGTCTGCACCAACTTCCAGATCGTTTTCAGCCTCAGGAACATTCAATTGTATCTCTGGTGGTGCCCTGTTCAGAGTTTCTCTGAAATGCTCTGCCCATCTTGTTTCCCGCCCCTCCGCTGTCGCGACCAGATTTCCCCGCTTATCTCTTACTAATGTAATATTGTTTGCACCTCGTTTTCCGCTGACGAATTCAACTATCCTGCCCACTGTTCTCTGCCCACCTCTCAGCGCCGCCTCCTCCGCCTGTCCCGCAAGATCGCCCAGGAAATTCCCCCCGTTGGCTCGGGCCTGGCGTCCATACATATTTCAGTCCAGCCGACTGCACTGCTCGCTACACAGTTGTCTCAACCTGGGGGACCTCGCCCCCGCTTTCTCTCCCCTCATTTCCCCTCTCATCGCCATGGTGTTCAATGCCTCTGGTATCATCCAGTTTCCCCCCCCCCCTCCCGGAATCCCAAGCATGATTTGCCGCCCTCCTTATATACTGCTGAAATGGTGCTGAACCTCTGTTCCACATCATCAGACAATGTCCCTTCCCGACCCTTGGCAAACCGACATCGTTTCCCCATGTCAGCCGCAAAAGCTCCCCTGGGAAGGGGCCCTTCAATCCGCCGATGTCAAACCTTTTCTGTGCAGCCACAGCTGGTCCAGCCCATCCTAGTCTCACCCCCAGCTCTGCCACCACCAAATGGCGATCACGTCCCACACCCGCACCAATCCCCCCCCCCACCCTCACATCATGCAACGCATGCCTCCATCCACCGCCAATCACAACGTCGTCCATCCAGCCTCCGCCCCGACCACCTTGCGACCCCCACGTCAACCCTTGAATTTTCCCATGTGGGGAAAAGTGTCCCTCCAACGACCAGGCTGCCAATGCCACATAAACCCACCAACTATCTCCATTCTCGTTTGCCGCTCCGCCGCCGCACCTCCCCACCACTCCTTCACCACATGTACTGCGTGCACCAATCCTCGCACCGAGGTCTCCCACCACTATAACAAGACCACATCCTGGTGTGCCCTCCATCTCCCTCCGCAGCCGTCGATAGAACTCATCCCCGTTCTCTTCATCGCTATCATTCGTTGGTGCGTAGCATTGTATTATTGTAGTATTGGTGAATCTCCCTCTCAATCTTAATCTTATCAGTCTGTTGTTGTCGTTGATGGGTTTCCATTTCAGTTATGTCCTTTCTATTCCTTTCCGTAGAATAATGGCTACGCCTTCATTGTGTTGTCCATCCTCTCTTCCAGAGTAAAAAGTGGCCGTGTATGTTTATATGGCACTAGTAGTTATATTGATTTTATTTAGTCAGAGTTAATCCTTCATATGTTGTTGTGGTTCAAGGGCTAACTGGCGTTCCGCCAGAGATCGTAATACTTGACCTTTTGTTATTTTTTTCAACCCAGGAATGTTCTTTCCTTTGAGTTTGGTGATAAGCAAAACAGTTTCAGCACAACAACTAATATCCGAAAGAAATTACTGTAAATTTCCACAAACAGCAAATGTAGAAAATTATATTAGAGTTTATTGATGACATTAGACAAACACTGTAAATTTCACAAAATGATGGTTGTTTATCCAAAATGAACAATCTATAATCCAACTGAATAATATACACACTTGTCTACTAAAGAAAAAAACTTGTCTTGGTATCCTCAAAGACGAAGTTCTCCTAACGCTATTTGTAAAAATCCTCTAGTCTAAAATCATGGTATCCTTGGAATCATAAATCCTAAAATCTCTGCCTATCGCCCACAACTCTTCTATTTATACTATTTCTTCTTTTTCCCCGCCTTTTTCCACACGACCCGTCCTTTTTTCACACGACACAATAATTAACATTTACACTCCTCTCCTCAGCTTTTCGACCTTTTTGCACACGACATTCTGTTATTTCGACTTTATTTTCACATGTGTGATCTTTTCCAACTTAACAATAGGATTAAAAAAAAAACCAGATCACACAAACATTCATTTCCCACTTTCGCGCTTATAAAACCCATTCATTATTATCTGGGACTGACCTACGTTTGCCCTGTCAGAGCAGTAACGGCAACTGAACTTTGAATGAATGCTGCGTTTTGTGTAAAAACGTCTTATTTGCATCTAAGGTCTGTCATTCTTACATGTATCATCTTCTAGCACATATAAACGCTTAGCGTTAAAGTAGGAGGGACAAAGCTAGCGTGAAAGGCCAAGCGGTCACATACGGCCCTGGCCACACAAATGTATCTCAGAGGGAGACATTTGCGTACTATCAATTAAGTACCTCATGCTAGTGACTGTTATAAACGACTAACCTATTGGTAGAGTCTCTTAGAGAGAAAAAAAAAGAAAAAGATTAAAAAAAAATGTTCGTAAAACGAGGGAGCCCAGTATATTTATAATGCGTAAAACGGGGGATACCTAAAATTTGTTAATACACTTCGCCATTGAACAGTATTGATGTACACTACTTCTTAACAATATCAGTATGAACAACACTCTGCGTTAGTCATCACCATAATGATAACATACTTAATGATAACATTTAAATAAAAAAATAAAAAATAAAAAAATAAAATAAAAAAAATAATCGCATACGATTTTTATGGGTTGTGCAAACAACACAAATAAAAACAAAACACAAAAAATACTTTGGCAATATTTAACAGAATTGACTAATATTAATTAAGTGTTTAACAATCTTAAGTGTAGTAGCTGCAACGAACATCAGCCTAACAGCATAGAACTAATGGTCAAACATCAGACCGTGGGACGCAAAAAAAATGTAATATACGAGCTCGTATATATATATTTTATGATATGGGAATATACATACATGGCAATGTTAGTCTAGAAATTTATTATAAAAAATATGAACTGGAGCTGTACGCTCTCGTAACTGTCAATATAGAACATGGTAAATATAATACAATCATATGATACAGGCGACCCCAATCCTGCCACTGCTGTCAGTGATTTACCAGGATGTATATGGGTCTTAAACACCAAAAATCTGGACAAGTTTGGTGAACTGTCTATGTGTTCGTCGCACAATATAAATATAGCATTCTTAATCTGGTTACATGGAGTTACAAAGTATTTATTAAAAAGTGTCTCTAATCTCCAACTTATGTAATAGTCGTTATTATGAGGGAGGACAACTATACCGATCAAAATAACTATCGGGTGTTGGAGTATAAACTATCTCAGTTACCATGAACCAAGTACCAAACTGTTTATAGGTTCGTCATCAAATATAAAATCTGCATACAAATGCAAGTTCATAATAATGGACAACAACTTTTCAAGAAAATATACTGTAGCGTTCCGCTTACAACATGACAAATGATCAGAAAAATACAGGTATATCAATATGTGATGTTTATTTCTCAATACAAGGTATAATGGACAACAATTTGTCAAGAAAATATACTGTATCGGTAAGCCTAATACGAGAACAACTTTTTCGAAAAATTCAGAAATATGTGAAATTTTATCCCACGAAAACTTACATGGCATCGGTGACCGGCCAGGAAATGAAATCCCTTGGTACTGCGTTTATCACATTCCAGATTGGGGAACAGAAAATAAACCATAAATTCATTATTACACGCGGTATGTCTCGGAATCTTATTATTGGACATGATTTCTTGAACAAACATCAGGCCCGGATATACTATGATCTACACAAGATTAGACTAAACGGAGAATATATCAACTTTCAGGATGATATACACATAGCTTCATTGGTACGCCTCACAGCTCCAGTGACCATTCCACAAAACTCACTAATAATAACCAAAGGTCGTGTAAAGGGATCAGACTACATTCGACCCGGACAGACAGTAGAAATTGCACCGTTGCTGGATGAAGATATAAACGATGATCCACTGATATTCATTACTGAGGGCATTGCAGAAATTACAAGCTCCCGAGATTTCCCCATCATGATCGTAAATACCTCCGGAAAAACAACATCCATTGCGAGAGGTGCGATAATTGCAAAAGTTAATCTCCCCCCCCCCCCCAATAAACAAAGAGGCCAGACAAAACTGCACAAATGGAGATAAAACAGACATCAACAATAGATATAGCCAGAGAAAACCAGAGATCAACAATACATATCGCCGGAGACAACCAGTGAGCAACAATACATATTGCCGAAGAGATGCAGAGATCAACAATACATATTGCCGGAGAGAACCAGAGATCAACTATACATATTGCTGGAGAGAACCAGAGATCAACAATACATATTGCCGGAGACAACCAGAGATCAACAATACATATTGCCAGAGACAATCTGAGAACAGTAATAGATTTTGCCGTAGACAACCAGAGAGCAACAATAGATATTGCCGGAGAGAACCAGAGAGCACAACAAATATTGCCAGAGAAAATCAGAGAGATCAATGGACCATTTTCATGAAAGAGGAGTGAAATGTCAAACACAAAGATCAAATACAAGTATGCATAAGGACATAAAAACAAATACCGAAGACAGATTACCACAGTTGTTGGACACCTTACATACTTCGGCCCAACACCAACAACGGCTCACCGCTTTTGTGAAAAAACATCACGATGTCTTTGCTTTAAATGATTTGGAATTGGGTCGTACATCAACAGTCCAAATGGATATTAATACCACTACCGAAGAGCCTATTAGCCTAAAACCTTACCACACCCCACTCAAACACAGAGAGATAGTAGAACGATCCATTAATGAGATGCTATCAGCTGGCATCATTGAACGTTCCATATCACCATGGTCGTCACCTATCGTCATAGTTGGGAAGAAGGATGGATCGAATAGATTCTGCTGCGATTACCGCGCTTTGAACAGAATCACGAAGACAATCTCCTACCCACTACCCAGAATTGATGACAATCTCGCGACCCTTGGCAACTCGAGATACTTTACCATCTTAGACGCTAGGTCAGGGTTCTGGTGTATCCCCATGACACCGGAGGCTAAGCAGAAGTCCACATTTACTACACACATGGGCAGTTACGCATGGAATGTCATGCCTTTTGGCCTCAAGGGAAGCCCGGCAACTTATATGTCATTGATGGATGAGGTGTTGAAGGAGATGCAACCTTTCGCACTCGCGTATATCGATGACATATTAATTCATACAGCGGGAACCATGAGGACCATCTTCATAAAGTGGAACTAGTATTTGACAGGCTCAGGAAACACCAAATCAAACTCAAGTTAAGCAACTGTGAGTTTCTCAAAGAAGAAACAAAATATTTGGGGTTTTGTTATAAATGCTGATGGAATACGTCCAGATGAAGATAAAGTTAAGGCTATCAGGGAAATGCCGAGTCCCACTACAGTACGGCAGGTGAGAGGTTTCATTGGGTGCATTGGGTACTACAGACGCCACATAATTAACTTCTTTCGTGCGGCTACGCCCCTGATAGAACTGACAAAAAAGTATGCTCGATTTAAATGGACTCCTGAATGCCACAAATCATTCGAATACCTTAAGGATGCATTGACTACAATCCCCTTACTTGCTCACCCAGACACATCCAAACCCATGGTATTATATACCGACGCCTCGGACAACGCCATTGGTCCATGTTTGGTCCAACCCATCACATTAAACGAAAAACCAATTTTGCCTGAAATCCCCAATGAGAAACCTATCGCGTTTCTTTCGCATGCTCTATCTAAGTCCCAAAAGAGATGGTCGACGATAGAGAAGGAAGCATACGCAATCCATTATGCAATACAGAAATTTGATTTTTATGTACGAGGAACCAGGCTCATAATCAGGACGGATCATCAACCCCTAGTCAATTGGCTCTCTAAGACACATGAACAACCTAAGAAACTGCAGACATGGTCCATTAACCTCCAATCCTACGATACCATCATAGAGTTCATCCCCGGAACAATGAACACATGTGCAGATCTGTTATCTAGGATTCCATATGAGGAGAGTAAAACGCAGAACACTACAGTGAAAGAAGAACCATCCACATCGACGGAAATTGATGATAATACAAAACAAATTAATGTTGTTAACTCCAACCAACATGACATATCTGAAAACACACAGAGGTCTGAATCACAATCAAACCCAGACAGTGATCCAGATGGCTTCCACATGGCAAGTGAGCAGAAGAAAGATCCAGACATAACAAAACTCATGAAACAAGCTCAAGAAAACCCAAACAGATTTCCAACGCTTACGATCCAAGACGAAGTATTGTACCATATTGACCCCAAACAAGACGGACAGCTACAGAAATACATACCGAAATACGTTGATTTTATTGAGTCAGAGTTAATCCTTCATATGTTGTTGTGGTTCAAGTACTAACTGGCGTTCCGCCAGAGATCGTAATACTTGAACTTTTGTTTTTTTTTCAACCCAGGAATGTTCTTCCCTTTGAGTTTGGTGATAAGCAAAACAGTTTCAGCACAACAACTAATATCCGAAAGAAATTACTGTAAATTTCCACAAACAGCAAATGTAGAAAATTATATTAGAGTTTATTGATGACATTAGACAAACACTGTAAATTTCACAAAATGATGGTTGTTTATCCAAAATGAACAATCTATAATCCAACTGAATAATATACACACTTGTCTACTAAAGAAAAAAACTTGTCTTGGTATCCTCAAAGACGAAGTTCTCCTAACGCTATTTGTAAAAATCCTCTAGTCTAAAATCATGGTATCCTTGGAATCATAAATCCTAATATCTCTGCCTATCGCCCACAACTCTTCTATTTATACTATTTCTTCTTTTTTCCCGCCTTTTTTCCACACGACCTGTCCTTTTTTCACACAACACAATAATTAACATTTGCACTCCTCTCCTCAGCTTTTCGACCTTTTTGCACACGACATTCTGTTATTTCGACTTTATTTTCACATGTGTGATCTTTTCCAACTTAACAATAGGATTAAAAAAAAACCAGATCACACAAACATTCATTTCCCACTTTCGCGCTTATAAAACCCATTCATTATTATCTGGGACTGACCTACGTTTGCCCTGTCAGAGCAGTAACGGCAACTGAACTTTGAATGAATGCTGCGATTTGTGTAAAAACGTCTTATTTGCATTTAAGGGCTGTCATTCTTACATGTATCATCTTCTAGCACATATAAACGCTTAGCGTTAAAGTAGGAGGGACAAAGCTAGCGTGAAAGGCCAAGCGGTCACAAAAGTACTGTTTCTCCTTTTGCTGTTTTAACTTTTCCTGCCGCTGTCCATCTGCTCTCGCTTATCCCTAGAATGTGTAACCTATAGTTTCTCATTTCTGCCGTGACCTGTTTTAGTTTACCCGTCTCGTTCATTGTCCAGGTTTTCAAGGTTCAAGCCCTGGCGCGGTCATTTGCAGGAGTGTCATCGACCGGGATTTTGAATGAATAACCTGAACGGCTCCTGAGATAAACCCTCTGTGGATGGGAAGGAGCGAAGCTCTTAACCGGGTTGGAAGGAAAGTCCTCAGGTTTCCCAGCCTCGCAATGACATGCCATTGGGTCGAAGGGCTGAAAGCCCAGGTGCCGCTGGTTAAGGAAAAAAAAAAGTAAATTACACAGTAAAACCTCCATAGATGACCACCTCCCTACATTGACCACCTCCCGAAGTTGACCACATTTTCATAGACCGGACACGCACCACATGTACTCAATGGAAGACCACCTCTATAAGTTGACTACCTCTGTAAGTTGTATCTTGACCACTTGGACTATGACACACAATAGTAATTTACCCTCTATTACTTGACCAGTTTTTAAAAAAAAATCAGTGTCTTTGAATTTTGTCGGCACAGGCTTTCTGGCCGCTTTTCGAATGATGCTTGCCGACAAAGAAAATTAACCTAACCTCTTTGATTTTTTCGCAAACATGCAGTATAAAAAGACCAACTTCTAAGCAAAATCTTCATTCTTGCTATGACTGCCCTGCCGGTTGATAGTAATTCAACTACTAAACTGTAAGTTCTCTCTCAGACTGTGTTTTATACACTTTATCGTTGACAAAATTAACCTAACCTTTTTGATGGCCCAAAGGAAAGAACTCAAGGAGCTGACAATGAAGGAAAAGGTTGAACTTCTACATTTTCTGGAAAGCAGCAGCCAAAGAAAGGCGGCAGAACATTTTGGGGTTAGCAAGACCATAGTTAGCAACATCCAAAAACGTAAACATGAGTACTTATGTGGTAAGGAAAGCGGAGATCTACAGCGGAAAAGGAGGAAAACTCCCCTAGATGAAGTCAATGAAGCCACATTAAACTGGTTCAAACAAATGAGGGCAGTTAACGCCTGAATCTCCGGGCCGATGATTCAAGAAGTTGCTAAAAAAATTCGAAAGGGAATTCGGGGTGGCAGAAGATTTCCAAGCATCAAGTGGTTGGCTCGAGAAATTTAAACTGCGACACGCGATCTCCCAGAAAGTGTTGTGTTGTGAATCCAATGAAGTTCCAGTAGAAGCTGTGGAAGAGTTCATCAAAAAGTTTCCTTACTTCGCCAGAGGTTTCAAAGACGACGATGTCTTTAATGCTGACGAGTGCGGACTCTTTTTCAAGGCGATGCCTGACAGGAGCCTCGCCATGAAGGGTGACAAATGTAAGAGCGGAAAACTTTCCAAAGAACGTTTCACAGTTATGCTTTGCGCTAGCTCAACCGGAGAGAAACTAAAGCCCTTGGTGATTGGTAAATCGGCAAAGCCACGCGCATTCAAGAACCTTATGCCCAAAGACCTCCGGTCACACGGAGATCAAACAAATCCGCATGGATGACTGGCGCCCTATTTGAGCAGTGGGTAAGAAGCTGTCACAGGTTAGACATTCGCCGAAATTTTGAGTTGGTCACGTTGGAAAGTGGCTACGCTGTTAGAATAGAAAAACCCGTTTGGCGAGTTGGGCAAAAACGGAAGACGATATGAAACTTTTGGCGCAAAACATTCTACGAGATGTCAGCCATCCTGTTCGGACGTTTGTCCCCTTTGTCAGCGGTTTTGCTGGGATTACATGAATGCCATTCTTGTTCATTGCTTGCCGATTGTTTCAGGTGTTCAGGATTATATATAGATTACTAGAATGGTGATGTGACTTCTAGTGGTTCTTTTCTGGATATTATTTACGGTAATATCTTGCAATTATGTATTGCCTTGTTTCAGTATTGAACTTCGCCTGTGAGCGATAGTCAGGGGGTAGTCGCTGGTTAGATTATGTCGGTGACTGTTTTGCTATTATGTTGAGCTGGTGATTTTGGCAAGTAGTTTGGCATTTTCATTACATTGTGTATTGCATTTCATGTGTATTGTTAGCCGTGTGTGGCTCATATGTGTGCACAGTACTCATTAAAGGGATATTACCTAATTTAGGTGTTATTGGATTTCTCATGTCAGCTACTGTGTAATGTGGTCGTACCTTTGAGACAGCGAGCTAAGAGTTTAGTGCGAGTGTGCCTTAAAATCCATAGTATCAGTAGGGGGTCTTTTCACACAGCACAAGTAGCCTGGTGTGCTCTGTGTGTGTGATGTGTAGCATTATATACATATATACCCTATTCTGACATATGGGGTGACTCGTCTTGTTGAAGCCGTGGAGCCTGTGTGATTTAATATTTATTTCCCAGCTAGCTGGCGTTATTGTTTCAATATTAGTTGAGAGTCAAGCCGTAGAGCCTGCATTTGTGTTAATCAGGCCATTAGGAATGGTACACACAGTTTTCTAGAAGGTTGTAAGGCCACTGTGGGGCGCCTTCATATTTTTCGTCAACTCACGGGAGTGAGTTGTTTTTGTCCGTCTAGGAAAGGCTAGTGTGTGTGTCAGTCTGTTTCGGTATTGTTTACGGTCGTGTGACCTGACCTCGACATCGGGCGCTGACCTACTTTCAGCATCACAGTTTGAATGGCTATTTTTCTGTATGTTTTCAGTCTATCGCCGGTGAAATAGTGTATAGTTAAGTTTCAAGTGTTTACTCTGGTAGTGTTGCAAGTCTGTGTACGATTGTTAAAGTGTTAGGCTGATGTTACAGTGTGCGTCAGACGGGTCAGTTTGACGTATCTTTGAGTCTTTTTGGTGGTTGGGGGCAGTGATCCGGGTGGAGCAGCGGAGCTTTGGGTGTTGGTACCATTTAGCTAGTTTGGCCCAGACGGCATATGGAGATGTCAGATGGGAGATAGCTTGGTCAACCTCGGTATAGGGTGGTAGGAGATGATTGTTAGGATTGTGTAGTTGATAGGAGGTTGTTTAGTGTGGTTGGTACCCATGGTCATCGTGTGGGACTGCTGGTCTTGGTTTTGCTACTAAGATGTGCCCACCCAGGGGTGAAAGTCTCTGACGTGACCTTCCTAAGCCGACGCCAGTGACGTTGCCTGACAACTCAGAAGTGCCCGACCAGGGGCGAATTCCTTTGCCGACTTGCCGGGGTCCAGTGGATGTTACCTTACAGACTGCTGTGATCCTTGGAGTATCTAACGTTCTTATAGACTTGTCGTGCGCTACACATGGGACAGTGCCAAGGAACTTACACGTGTACCTGATGGGTAGACTGGTGTTAGTAGATGTGCAGCTGAACTTTGAAGAAGTAGACATTTTCATTTATACTATGAACAGTGCTGTGTGACTACCGTAGAGTATAGTGCGGTCATTGCGTGAGAGTGTATTATACAGTGACAAGGAACTCTGTAGCGAGTTTGTGACACTCAGACTGGCAGTGAAGTTATTCCTGGACTGAGATTCTTTTGTGGATTATACGTTGTCTAGTGTGGAGTTTCGTTTGTCTGTGGTCATCATCATCGTCAGTGCGGAGGATACTCTAACTCAGGCGCCGTTGGAGCTTCAGATAAGTTATTGTTTGTCTGCTTTTGTATAATATATTATATTAATATTTTCTGGTTTTTTTCTATGAATTTAATTTTCTTGTCTTACTTTCTATCTGTTAGTAGTATCATGTAGCTTAATCTGTATTCTAATATAGTGCTGATTCTTTACTTACTTCTTGGCTTGTTATTGTTTTCTTTCCTGTTGTATTGTCTTTTCCTTATTGTACGAGTAGGACTTAGGCTGTATGTAGGTATGTTAATTGTTAGTTAAAGCTGATCTTGCTGTGTTTTCTTTGTAGTCAGGAAATAGTTACATTGTATATTTTGGATACATTATAATATAATTTTACTGATACTTTACTTAGTTTTCTTTCACTGAAGTGAAGATAGTGCTTGGTGGAAGAGATAGCTTCCAGCACCTCATTGTTGAGTGTTGGTTTTCGTGGAGTCTGTGGTGTTATAGTGTGTTGGTGTGTTCAAAGGAGTAAGGGTGGTGAGCCTAATCCATTCTTGGCCTCTCGTGGGAAAAGATTGGATTAGACCGATTCTTGTAGGGTGTGGCGGTGTTTGTTTTGTGGTGGAGTCTGGCAGAGGGAATTTTTTGCGACTGCCCTGCTTTACATTCCAAGCCCTGTTGGTGTTAGCTGTATTTGTGGTGTGTGTATTTATAGTGTCGTGTACATTTAGTAATTCTTTTGTGGTGTTTAAGTGGTGTTTTCTCTTGTCTCATCTTACTATCTTGTAAATACTTTTACAGGTATCCCTTGTTTTCGTTCGTGCTCAGTCACGCATTGTAGATATTAATCTACCTCTTCTCTTTTTGTTCTACCATCTATTTCCTCGTGACTGGAATTTTGTTTTCGTAATGTGATGTATGCGTTTCTTTCATCTGTGTTGTGCTCATTTTGCCATAGGTAGTACTTGCATAACAGAGATTATAGAGTTTAGTAATAAGTGAAGTGCTATTTGAATATAGCGCCAGTGTGGGCGCCAGTAACAGATTTTGAAGTAATACCTATTGCGAACTAAGTTGATGTACTGGTGTCAAGGTATCAGGAAGTTGTTATTATACAACTATCGATTATTGTAAGTTTGATTGAGGATATAATAGAGAATAAGTGGTCAGAAACACCAAATTTTCCAATTGGTGACACCCTAGCAAAGGGGATAAGTGAGACTTTATTGATACTATAAGGTAAAGGTGAATAATAAGTATACAATAAACTACGAGGTGATATTTACTTTCATGCATTTATATATGTGTAGATTGAAGAAGTGATATCATTATTTACTACTGTTATTACTGAATATTATTGTAAGCAGAATTTTATCTGCTGACTTAAGTGGAATATATACAGTTGAGTAATTGTATTGTAAAGATTTATACCAAAGCTAATAGTGAGCATTCTAAGTGTACACCATGGATCTACAGGCTTTCATTCAGATTGGGAAAGACTGTGGGTACACTGACAGAGAACTAAGTGAATATGCCAAGGCTGAATTTTTTCAGTCGAGAATCAGAAAGCTCTAGAGAAGGAAAAGAAAGAGAAGGAAGCAAAGGAAGAAACAGGAAGAATTGAGAAACAGAATGCTCTAAGAGATGCTCGAGCTGAGGAGCTAGAGCTAAAAAGGAAAGAATTTGAATTACAAGAAAAGAAGATGAAAGAAGATAAAGAGTTACAAGAAAGGAAGATGAAAGAAGATAAAGAGTTACAAGAAAGGAAGATGAAAAAAGAAAATGAGTGGAAACAGAGGTAGTTAGAATTGCAAGAAAAGAAGATGAGAGAAGATAGAGAATTAGAGTTGGAGAAGGAGAGAATGAGAATAGCTCTGGAAGAGAAGATGATGGATAAGGAAATACAATTGAAGAAATTAGAAGTGGGTGCGAGTGGTCAGAACTCAACTTCTGGTGGGGCTCATCGTCCTTTTAGACTGCGTCTGCCAAATTTTAATGATACAATTGACAGTTTAGATTTCTTCCTTGAAAGATTTGAGGCCGTATGCGTGGCCTATAAGGCTGACAGAGATCAGTGGCCATCTCTTTTAGCGACACTGCTAGTGGGGCCCGCGATGGAGACTTTTTATAGCCTCCCTTTAGAGGAAAGGGCCGATTACGACAAAGTGAAGGAGAGATTGCTCCGGAAGTTCCGTCTGACTGCTGACGGCTACCGGACGCGTTTTAAAAACGCGATGCCTAGAGCAGACCAAGACTTCGAGGATTTTATCTCGAAAATCAAACTTCTGCTGAATAGATGGATTGATATGGAGGGGATACCAAAGGACTTTAATGGCTTGCTAGATTTGGTGCTACGGGATAAAGTTTTGTCATCGTGTTCCAGTGAGTTGGTGGAGTTTTTCCAGGAACGTCAACCAAATGACACTGAGTCCATGGCCCAATTGGGGCACCATTATGTCCTGGCCCATCCGGGCAAGCCTATTCAGAAGTCGGGTCTGTCAGACGCGTTAGTTGCCGGGGTCGGCAAAGTGCAGCGCCTACCATGGCAACGCCGAGTAGGTAGTGCTGACAGATCCATGAGGTCAAGATTTGATAGGTTACCCCGCCCATATCAATCAGGTAGAGACAGTTACATAAACTTTAGACCACAGCGATATTTTCAGCCCAGATGGTATAGTAGACAATCCGGTAGCGATAGTGATGGGGAGAATTTCCAAGGACGGAAACAGGTTCGTTTCCAAGACTCGCAAGATAAGGGCAAATCATTGTATAAAGGAAAGAGGTTCAAAAATAGAAGCAGATCGTCAGATGGTCGTGGTTCGGACTCAGATATGCATTCCTCGCCGAACCATAGTCCGAACAAGGAGAATAAAGAGATTATTTGCCAATTATGAGGGGCCAAAGGTCATATAGCCAGGTGGTGTAAGGCTGAGCCGGAGTAGGCTAATGTGGCATGTGTGCTAGACACTATTAATAATGAAGACTGTGAGGGGTGCAGACAGTTGTTTGTACCAGATGGGAAACCAGTGTTGATTTGCGGGCACACTTTGCCCTGTCTGTCCTCCCTGGATGAAGGTGGAAAACTCGAGCTTTGTACAGGGGCAGTGCAGTCGAGGCAGGTGTCCGTGCTTAGGGACAACACGGGGTGTACCACCATAGGGGTACGTCGCTCCTGCATCGAGGAGTCATGCCTGAGAGGTAAGACAGTGAGGTGCATCACCTTGGGGGGTAATGTAGAATATTACCCCATAGATATTGTGAACATAGACACCCCCTTCTTGGCAGGAAGGGTGCATGCGTGTGTCCTTAACGAACAAGTGGCAGACCTAATCATCGGTAACGTGCAAGGGGTTCGAAATTGCACACCGGCAGAGATTTACGAATGGAAGAATAATAGGACTGTAGTAGCGAATGCGGTGCTAACTAGGGCGCAGGTAAGATTGCAGGAGGAGTGTGATAATCCCGATGCTTCTCGTGTCCCATCGACAGTAGATGAGGTTTTAAGCGTGCGAGACGTTTCGGTCGGTGATTTCGCAGAGGGGCAGAAAACAGACATGACGCTATTGAGACTGTCGGAGTTAGCGAAAACAAGAGAAGCTAAACAGACCAAAACATCACGGTACTGGTTTGAGTATAAGGACCAGATCTTGACTCGGTGCTTTGAGAGACAACAGCAACTCATACGTCAGGTGGTGGTGCCAAGTCAGTGGAGAAGGAAGGTGCTGGAGTTGGCGCATGACTCTCCTTTTGCTGGTCACATGGGAGTGGCTAGGACTCGATACAGAGTTCCCTCCCAATTTTATTGGCCAGCATTGAATAAAGACATCAAGGCATACTGTAAGTCTTGTGTTGTTTGTCGACAGATGTCTCACAAGGGCCGGTCGCCAAAGGCCCCAGTTCAGACAGTAGACTTGGCACTGCGCCCATTTCAGAAGGTCGCGGTTGATATTATAGGCCCGTTGTCCGTGACGTCCGACAGAGAATTTCGTTTCATCCTAAAAATGGTGGACTTGTGTACTAGGTGGCCAGAGGCAGTGCCTATGCGATTTATTACCTCACAGGCAGTAGCGGAAGCACTTCAGCTGTTATACAGCCGTTTCGGTTTCCCAGAGTGCATACTCTCTAATAAGGGAACTCAATTTATTTCGCACGAAATGTCGGAGGTAACTAGGTTACTGGGGATTTCCCAGTCTTTCACCTCTCCCTACCATCCGCAGGCAAACGGGGTTTGCGAACGCCTAAACGGCGCATTAAAACATATGTTGGCTAAGGTGACTGCCGAATTCCCTCAGGATTAGGATAGATACCTTCCAGCTGTGTTGTTTGCATACAGGGAAGGCCCGCACCAGAGTACGGGCTTCTCGCCATTCGAGTTGCTGTATGGTGCAAATCCCAGGAGTCCAATGCACGTACTTAAGGACTGGCTGGTAGGAAAACACGTAGACGGATCGGTAGTGTCCGCGTATGATTATGTCGTACATCTACGCGAGTGGATAATTAGGTCCTGTGCGTTAGCGCGGGAGAACTTGACACATGCGGGTATTCAGTACCGCCGGTACGCAAACCAAGGTACTAAGCTAATATCATTTCAGCCGGGGGATGAAGTGTGGTTGCTTTTGCCCACTAAAGAAGATAGATTGAGCATCTCCTGGCAAGGGCCATTTCGTGTTCAGAAAAAGGTAACCGATGTCGACTACATTGTAGAGGTTAGAAAGAATGAGAAAGTGTTCCACTTGAACATGCTCAAACCGTACGTGGAGCGTCCTCCCGAGCTATCTTCGGTGGTTAAGGCCATGAGTACGCGACGTTCGGAAGTAGCGGTGGCAGTGGTGATAGATAGTAGTGAAGACAGCTGCGACGATGGAAACTTACAGCTGTCTCTCGTGCCGATTGCTCTTTCCGAATCCTGGGCAGACGTGTCGGTTTGTTCAGATTTAAACAACGGACAGAGGGCTCATGTTGACGCAATACTGAGAGATTTCAGTGACGTGCTCACGGATTTGCCGGGTAAAACAGATTTGATAGTTCATGAGATAACTTTAACTGATGACCAGCCTATCAGAGTTAAACCATACCCTTTACCACTTCATTATAAAGCGGCAATCGAGAAGGAGATTGACGAAATGGCTCGGTTAGATATCATTGCTTCCTCCCATCCCCGTATTCTTTCCCCATGGTGGTGGTTAAGAAGAAGAGCGGGGCCCTCAGAGTGTATATTGATTTTCGTAAGCTCAATAGTGTAACGGTAGTTGACGCAGAGCCTATGCCTAACCAGGAAGAGCTTCTGACCAAACTTTCCCATGCTAGATGTTTTACAAAGTTAGATTTAGCTAGAGGATACTGGCAGGTGCCATTGGCTGAGGCTGCAAAACCTCTTACGGCGTTTGCTACTCCAAGAGGTATATTCCAATTCAATTATATGTGTTTCGGGTTAGTGAATGCACCCGCCACCTTTGTAAGAATGATGAGGAAGCTACTAGGGCACAGAGACGATGTTATTACATACATCGACGATATCTGCATTTTCCACAAAACTTGGGAGCAGCATGTGGATGGGCTGTTTTCCGTATTGAAGTGCCTGAAGGCACATGGACTCACTGCTCGCCCGAGCAAAGTGTCCATCGGGTATGCAGAGCTGAGCTTCCTGGGCCATGTGGTTGGCCACAACATCATGAAACCTGAAGATGGTACAGTTACAAAAATATTACAGCTGCAAACGCCGAAGACTAAGAGGCAGGTAAAGAGTTTATTAGGTTTGATCAATTTCTATAATAAATTCATCCCAGATTTTTCATCGTTGGCTGAGCCGCTTACGGCACTCACCAAAAAGGGGCAACCAAACAAAATAAAATGGGATTGTAAATGTGAAGATGCATTGTGTATGATTAAAAAACTATTTTCTAAAAAACCCATCTTGAGATTGCCAGATCTTGGCAGACCATTGATATTGCACACTGATGCTTCGTCGGTAGGCATTGGGGCCTGCCTTATGCAGGAGCATGGAGGGTCACTCCATCCAGTGTTGTATGTCAGTCGTAAGCTGTTGCCAGCAGAAACCAGTTACTCCCCGATCGAGAGGGAGTTGCTTGCGATTATCTGGGTGGTGTCTAAGTTGGCACGATATCTGTTGGGGGGGCACATTTTTCCCTCCAAACAGATCAGAAACCACTGCTATTTTTGCAGTCGGCTAAATCCACCAGTGCTAAATTGACACGCTGGGCATTATTGCTGCAGCAATTCAACTTTACTATTGTACCAATTCAGGGTGTATATAATGTGGTAGCAGATGTCTTGTCCAGGTTGTGAAGACTGTGGGACAATTATAGTCTGTGGGACAGGTACTTCTGAAGAGAGTACTTATTAGAATATATGTAAGGATTGTATTATGACTATTAGAATTGGTATTTCATGATGATGTATTATGGTATGCAACGTATTTATTATGCTGCCATAAAGGCAATATCTATGAAGTTGTACTCAATGTGTAGATATACCATATTATCTTTTACCTACAGCTATATTGTGAGAAGAGGATTGTTGATACGACGACTCGTTGTTTGATTGGTGACAATTAGTTATATAGATTTGGTGTAACATGCATTATGTTTAGACTACTCCAGGATTAGTCAGTCATTGTTATTTTTCACGACTGCCAGTACCTGGTGTGGATTTGTACATGTTCCTTGTATTTAGTCTAGTGAGTGAGAAGGCATGGATGACAATAGTATTGGACAACTCTGGCATTCTTTAGTTACATGAGGAGTTGCTATCTCGGCATTCTGTTCGTCAATACTCCGGAGGGGGTGGGCGTGACTCCTCCGGTGGAAGAAAACTTCGTTTTCTTTCTTAAGGGGGGGGGGGGGTGGATGTCACAGGATAGACATTCGCCGATATTTTGAGTTGGTCACGTTGGAAAGTGGCTACGCTGTTAGAATAGAAAAACCCGTTTGACGAGTTGGGCAAAAACGGAAGACGATATGAAACTTTTGGCGCAAAACATTCTAAGATGTCAGCCGTCCTGTTCGGACGTTTTGTCCCCTTTGTCAGCGGTTTTGCTGGGATTACATGAATGCCATTCTTGTTCATTGCTTGCCGATTGTTTCAGGTGTTCAGGATTATATATAGATTACTAGAATGGTGATGTGACTTCTAGTGGTTCTTTCCTGGATATTATTTACGGTAAAATCTTGCAATTATGTATTGCCTTGTTTCAGTATTGAACTTCGCCTGTGAGCGATAGTCAGGGGGTAGTCGCTGGTTAGATTATGTCGGTGACTGTTTTGCTATTATGTTGAGCTGGTGATTTTGGCAAGTAGTTTGGCATTTTCATTACATTGTGTATTGCATTTCATGTGTATTGTTAGCCGTGTGTGGCTCATATGTGTGCACAGTACTCATTAAAGGGATATTACCTAATTTAGGTGTTATTGGATTTCTCATGTCAGCTACTGTGTACTGTGGTCGTACCTTTGAGACAGCGAGCTAAGAGTTTAGTGCGAGTGCGCCTTAAAATCCATAGTATCAAGCACAAAGTAGCCTGGTGTGCTGTGTGTGTGTGCTGTGTAGCATTATATTTATATAACCTATTCTGACAGTGGCATCGACCGAGAAATGAAGAAGAAGAAACTGTCTTTTCTACTGACAGTAGACAACTTTCCTGGCCACCCACAAGTGGAACATCTCACAAACGTGACACTGAAATTTCTGCCTCCAAACACGACCTCAAAAACCCAACCGCTTGACCAAGGCATCATCAAAACCTTTAAAATGCACTACCGGGCCCAGCTCCTGCAGTGGGTCATTACTAAAACACAGATCTGTGGTCCGCCTGTGGAAGCAACTTCATCCGCTGCATCAGTTAACGCTCTGGATGCTGTCGTCTGGATCAGTTCTGCTTGGAATAAAGTTCAGCCCGAAACGATACAGAAGTGTTTCAAGAAATGTGGATTTGTCACAACCCAAGAGCATGACGTTTTAGCCCCATCGGACAGTCCATCGTCAATGGCAGAATTCGAAGGTGTAGAATTTGAAGGTTTTGTTGCAATGGATGATGAGGTGGAACCTGTAATGAACCTGACCCACAAGGAATTTTCCAAGCGATATTGACCGAAGTACAGACACGCATAACAGTGCATGAAGCAGCTGGTGAAGTTGAAGAAGCAAGTGACGATGACACAGAAATTGCAGAGACTCCAAAAGAAGAAGCTGTCAGGCATCTGATAATGCAGTTGAAGTCATTTGCTGTGGAACAATGCCCAGGTATGTTGAGTGGTGTAGCCAGCGTTGAGAGTGCTTTCTCCACTTATGTTTGTAATAAGAATAAGACACAGACCAAGATTTACTCCTTTTTTCAGAACGAATCATTAAACCATGATAAAACAGATGTTGATGATTTGATTTGATATTGTGATTATGTATGATTTCGTATGATACTGTATTCTCCAATATAAGCTGTTCAAGGAAGTAAAGTATCAGAACAATAGGCCTCGTTCCGTATGTTGACCACCTCCGTATGTTAGATATTTAATAGATTTTCACTTATCATAAGTATTACCCTCCCAATTACTATATATATTACCTTTTGTTCTAGTTAAATATTGTTTGACTGTATTATGTATGCGTTTAGAATTTTGAATTGGTAAATATACATAGCTTAGGCCTACAGCTTATATTGGAGTTTCGCTACAGTCCCTTGGGTGATCAACTTATAGAGGTTCTACTGCGTGTCGCAGTTTAAATTTCTCGAGCCAACCACTTGATGCTTGGAAATCTTCTGCCACCCCGAATTCCCTTTCGAATTTTTTTGCAACTTCTTGAATCATCGGCCCGAAGATTCAGGCGTTAACTGCCCTCATTTGTTTGAACCAGTTTAATGTGGCTTCATTGACTTCATCTAGGGGAG